>RJWT010053066.1:0-10468 GCA_004365215.1 Cuniculus paca | reverse complement strand
TACACAAATCAACTATGTTGATGTTGAGAAAGTCATAGTTAATGAAAAATTGCTCAGCAGTGGGCCTGGCGCTAGTTGAACATGCACACAGCCATCTCTACCCAGCTGTGCAGCTCCACATGTGCAACCTGGTAGGGCCCCACTCAGCCTCCCCAAACAACCAGGGAGATTTGGAACAGCCCTGGGGTCCTGCCTGGGACCCGCCCAGTGACCCCAAGCAGCAGGGCAGCCTCAGCGGTGGGACTGGCGTGAACTGAAGGTGTGCACAGCGAATTTCACCTAGCCACACAGCCTGGGGACCACACGTGCAACCTTGTGGGGCCCTGCCCAGCAACCTCAAGCAGCTGGAGAGCCTTGCCATACAAAGTAGGGTGTGCTGAAAGTCCGCCCAGCATACTCCCCCAACTTAGGGAGCCTTCTAGTGCCCCTAGTATCTGGTAAGGCCTGCCTAAGGACTCCCTCTCAACTGGGGAAACACCTTGCAGTGCAGACAACCATACTCAACCCAGGAAACAACTGAGACTTTGCGTTCAGCTGCCACAGGGGTATATAGGAAAATGACAAAAGGAAAGAGCAAAATGCAATCTCACAACTCCAGTCCATCCCAAACGAGCCTAAGAGACACGGACATAGAAGAAAGTATAAGCCATACACCTGAAACTTCTGAAATGATAGCAACTGAGGTAAAGAAACAACTCCACAAGGCTGTAAAGTAACTCAGATTAGAAATAACCTCTCAGGTAAAACAAGAAATGATAAATGTAATGAAAGAAATGCTAAACACATCTAAAGAAGACATAGATTAAAAAAAAATAGAAGCGCACTGCAAAATGATGGAAACCTTGAATGAACAATACAAGAAAGAAAGAGAATGCATGAAACAGATTCAAAGAGATATCCAGGAAATGAAAAAGTCCATCGAAAGCTGGCAAAGCTGCCTCAATGAATTTGAAGATAGACTTTCAGACCTCAAAGACAAGATTGCAGCTAGTGAACAAAAAATGAAAAATGTATAGTACTTGACCATTTTATAAAAGAAGAACAGTCACATTAATGATCTTAACACTAGAAAAATAAGAAGAAATGAAATCCAAACTACACAGAAGTAAGGAAGTAATACAGAGAAGAATAGAAATTATTTATATAAAAAGGAAGACTACAGGAAAAACAATGAAACAGGAATTTGGTTATTTGAAAAAATCAACAAAATTGTCAACTCTTTCTTCAGACCAACAAGAACATCTGGATAAAATCACTCAAATTATCATATATAGAATGACAGTAATGAAATTACTAGAGATGTTAGAAAAATTAGACATAATAAGAAGTATTAGGAAAAATGATACAGGTAAAGTTTATGCTTACATAAATAGGAAAAGTCTTTTAAAGACACAAACTACAAAATTACTCAAGAAGAAATGGATGAACTGAATAGCACAATATCTGCTAAATAAATCTGAATTGTTAAGAACCTTTGCACAAAGACAATGCCAAGGTCGACTGGCTTTACAGGTGATTTCTATGAAACAGTTAAGGTAGAATAATGTTAATTCCACACAAACTCTTCTGCAATACTTTAGAGAAGTGAGGACTTCACCATTCTAGGAAGCTAAGCACCTCGGCATAAAACCTAACAGCCACTATCCAAAAAAAATGTATGGCACACTTGCATGCCTCACAAACATAATTTTTTTTAAACTTAGAAAATATTACATAAGTAGGAACACACATCATTGTCACATGGTGCTTATTTTAGGAATGCAAGGCTGGTTTAACATTACCATATTAAGAAATTTAGGAAAAGAAAAAAAAAGGAAAATGTAATTAGTTCACTAAGTACAGAGAATCTCTTGGAGAAATTCCACTAGGATCCATTTTGATAAAAACTCACAGCAAAGCAGGAATAGAATGGAACTTCCTCAGCCTGATAAAGGTCATCTACAGAAAATCCACAGCTGACATCATACTTAGTACTGAAAGACTGAATGCTTTTTCCCCTAAGTAAAAATTATTGACTCTACTTCTAGTCAACATTCCACATGTATTAGAGATTCTCCTGAGATAAACTAGAGCAGAAAGAGAAGTAACAGGCATTCAAATTGGATGCTAAACAAAGAAAAATCTGTGAAACTTTTATAGCTGTAGAACATGTAGCACAATTATGTAAATTTTTACAGGCTGGAAATATCTAGAGCATTCTTTATAAGACATAGGAAATGATTTAATGATTTAATTTATGGATGGTAATTCCCCTGAAAGAAGGTAACATTAAGAATATATAAAATTCAGATAACATTTCTTCTAAATTCAGTTATAATCCCAAGGTTGAATGGTAACAGATTTCTCACTTTGGGCAAGTTTCATAAATTCTGAAAGCCAGATTACCATTTTATTTATAATCGAGAACTCAATGATGAGTGATCTCCAGAACCTAATAAGGCTCTAGGGCAGAATGAGAGGCCAATAAGTGGGAACCACAAGCTTGAAAGCAGTGTGGACAGCTGGCCGTGAGCAAGGTCATGTAGGAAAATTACTGAGGCAGGATGGTTGGAAAGAGACTGATTGGATAGCTTAGACAAAAATGAGGCAGGCCAGAATTGAGACTAAAGAAAAGGAAAACATGGAAAAATGTATATTTAAATTGTTTAAATGCCAAAGACAAAATGGAAGAAAATTTAATATTTTAGTTTTACTAACTAATGAAATAACTACTAACAGTTTTTGGAGAGTTTAAAAAAAAAAGGTTTATTTATGGATAGAAGGCACAAAAATCACAATTTCTAATATTTTAAAATAGTACCATTAACATGGCCCATTCTAATGACTGTGTTTAAGTTTAAGCTGCAAGTTTATATCACTATTTTGCAAATTTTTAACTTTACTTATGACAACAATGTTTAAAGACTTAGAAGAACAAAGTCTATTGAATATAGAGAAGTAGAGTCAATAGATACAGTAGCGTCAATAGATACAATACAGTCAGTAGTTTTATAGCAACATAAAACCAAATAATACTAATATGGACTTTCATGGAAATCCACGATTAAGAATGAAACCAAAAGTGCATGAATACAGTACAGTTTTTTTAGCTCAAGTAATTATTAACCAAGTAGTATTAACATAATAAAATTTCACAACTCCTTAGCCACAGTTTCAAAATGCAAAACCTCTGATTCTTAAAAGTTTTATTACAAAAATCTTTCACTAGCAAAACCTGTCCTGACATGAATTCTTTTGGAAATTCCTAATTTGAACTGATCTGATATAATTTATCAATTCCACACATTTTTTTCCATTTAGTGACATGTTACACATTTCAATGGAAAAAGTAATTTTGAAATTCAGATTACTGAGCCAGATTTGCACATAAAGGCACAGTACTGCACAGAAATAATGTAATTTCAAAAAAATCCATAAGATCTGAAATTCTATGCGAATCAGTCTGTAGATCTGTTGTATCTTAAGTTCTGTTTAAACAACTATAATATTTTCACATAAACTGATATTCTAATTTATTTTGGAAATCAGAGATAACTGCTTAATATCTTAAAGACATCTTTACCATGGAAGAATGAAATAAGTCTTCTGTATCATGACAGTCAAGTATAAACAAGTATGCTCTTAAGAAGTAGTTTGTGGGATTTTTTTATCACTTTCTCACCTTTACAACAAAATCAACAGTGTCATTTATGTAGATCTGAGTCTTTTGCTTTTCACATCAATAAATAATTTAAATGTTTTTAGAAATTTCATTAAGAAAATAAAAACAAAAGGGTTCATTTTAATAGTAAAATTTATATATCCTATTATAAACATTTTATTTCAATATTTGATCAATTAAAAAGTTATTTTTCACTGTCTTCAAAATTCAGTGTATATTTTAAATTACCAGACAAATCACTTTGGACTGGCCATATTTCAGTAGTCCAGAGGCACATATGGGGAGTGGTTACCACACTGTTACAGGCAGCTGAGTTAGTTAAAAATATTATAGGTAGTCAGACAGGGCTGAGCCCTCTAAGGAGCCAGTGTAGAAATTTAGATACCTTGCAACATCGGAGGAGACAAATACCTCTCACTGTGGGCCAGATCTCAAGACAAGAGGTAAAACAAATACACCCACATCCTAAGGATTGATAGTCTAAATAGTTCTCTATCACCCCGAGGAAGTCAAGAGCCACCATCCCAAACTCTTACAGGAAGAGTCACTGCTGTTAAACGTACCATTTGCTTCATGACCCGCTTCCCCATTTGTTCCTGATTTAATCAGTTTTATCTGAGCAATTAATCTTATTGGTTGATCACAGTTCTGTCCCACCTTATGCCCACCTTGCAAGTTTCCATGTTTTCCCCATTTCAGACCCATCTCACCTCGTGGTTTTACTCTATAAAAATCACTAGAAAAGACAGTCTTTGGCAACCCACTTGGGACCCCTTCTGTCTCTCTCTCAGACAGAAGCTTTCTTTCTCTCAGTAAATATATTCTGCTCTTAACCTCCATTGTTCCTAAAATTCATTTTTCGAATTTAGAGAATATAAACTCATACTGGACATCTAGTAGGTTGAGAGTTTCATCTCCCTATATCAATACTAGGTTGTGTGAGTCTATACACAGTGTGTTTGAAATTAAATGTGCTGTAATATTCTCCAGTCTCTTCCTCAAAAAGTTAAAATGCTTTCTCCTATTTTCTTTGAACCATGAAGCCCCTTTGGTCTGTATTTTGTTTTGCCTTTTACATAGGAACATATGTACAAAGATATATTTCTATATTTCTAAATATATTTCAGTATTTCTCCATAAAGCCCTCAATTAATGATAGGCAACTGTGTGTTTCATTGTTAGGGAGGGAATAGGAAATTATAGGCTCTGAAGTGAATTCTGATTCCATGCCTAATGTTGACATTCATTCATCAACTCCAGTGTCTTCATACCATCTTGAAAAGCAGATCCAATGATGCCAGAGGTCCTCTACTATTCAACAAAAGGAAGAAACAAGAAATCTTCTAGAAAAATCATTAGATTTGTAAGAGTTGACTTTGCACCCAACATGTCAACTACCCATAGCACTGAAGATGTATATGTCACTTGCCTGAACGTGAGGTCAGCTTTCGAATAATAGAATTATTTATTCCAAACAAATAATAGAACTATTTATTCCAAATAGAAATGCCAAGATCTGCCTGTATTTAGAGCTCAAGATTGTGAAGATGTTTGGAACAAATTTTTTTTCTTATTTCTATTTTGTATGATACATGCATTGCATATGTGTATATATAACTTAAAATCTTAAAATTAAGAGGCAGCTCTATATGCAACTTTTGTGCTTAAAATTGTAAGAGACATTCTTGCTCTTGAAGCCAATTTTACTAAATCGGTATTTACTTTAGTAAGACACTTTGAAATCTCACAGAATTCACATATGTTCTCCTAAAACTTCCATTTTAAGCTGAGTCTTGCTATTTTTGTCTCTACTGTATTTCTAGCATGACTATATCTAGTACTTTAGACATTTAACTTGCTTGATATTCTTCATTCAATGATCCAATATATATTTCTGCACAAAAATTCACCAAAAATAAACATTATAGGGGAACAGGGTAAAAATGTTATTATATTTTTGACACTGTTATCATTCCTTGTCTAATGATTAGAAGCTAATGTAGCCCACAGATAGAAAAAAAATATTTGCAAGACTTCTATGACTCTCACACTTGCTTTGCCTGTGTCTCTCTTATTTCTCTTGGACTCATTTAAAGTGTCGCCCTCCATGAGTTTATAGAATATAGTTCCTCTTATTATATGAGTTAAGTATTTTCTGGCACTAAGAAATAGGAGTAGTAACAGAGCTCAGAACAAAATTTGATGATCTGGTAATTCCTTAGAGTCACTGTTGCTTATCATTTTTTAAAATTTGTTAATTAGGATTCTTTTACTATTATTTTTATTAGTACATATTTACAGTACATAAATATATGCACTGTAGGGGATTGGTGCATGTACATAACATATTTCAGTTCCCTTCTTTTCCCTCCCTCCCTCAATCCCTTTTATTGTTCAAGCATCAGACTCATCTATTGATCTTACAGGAACTTACAAAGTACATTATCATATACACAGATTGAAAACAAGAATAATAGGCCTAAGAACATATAAAACATGTAAGATAATTGTAGTAACTGAAGTTATACTTTTAGACACATTGTCTACGCTGGATTTCAATACTTCTTTGCCCTTTCTATTATTCTTTATTATTTGTGATATATATATATATATATATATATATATATCAAATATATTTATATTTTTTAGCAAAATAAAATATATATATATGGTAGATAGATATGTATGTAGACAGACAGATACTCATATATAAGAGAAACCATACATTAAGCTTGTGTGTAGGAGTTATTTCAGTCAACATTATCATCTCAAGGTGCATCCACTTTTATGTAAATGGCTCATTTTTTTATTCTTTCTCTTTTTTTTTTTTTTTTGGTACCGGGGATCAAACTCATGACCTCGTGCTTGCCAGGCAAGCACTTATGCCGCTGAGCTAAATCCCCGGCCCCTTTTTTTAAAATTCTTGTAAGAGTCCTTGATTTTGCTTTAAAAAGTCTGTAGTGTTAAAAAAAATTTATTGTGTTTTAAGTGTTTAGAGTGGCTTCTGACAAAAAGTCATTGACTGTGAAAGATGATGGTTCAGTTTGAGATCAAAATTGGCTTTGCATATCCAACAAATGTAAACTCACTCTCCTTTTACAACCAATTCTAATAAAACCTTTCAGTTAGGATTGTGATTAGAAACCAACAATGAGAAATTTAGAAACACAAATAATTAAAGGAGACACACCTTATGACTAGTAGGGAATGTTTTTCCTTATAAGGAGTGCAGTGAAAGAGGATACTTAAGAGCATAACTCAGCATTATCCTGCACAAAGCTAGCTCTTCCCTATCTTAACTCTGATAAGTTTAGTATGTTGAGTTCTGTCCTCACACTTGCACTTGATTTCTCTACTAGCTCAGACAAGAAAAAAGGAAAGGGAAAAATCTGTGTAGCAGTAATATTTCTCTTTGGATAACAAATATTAGATTTTCCATAAAAATATCCTTCTTTAGTAACCCTTTGTTTATGTGTTTTTGGCCAAAACTGAGTTTCATAGCCCCTGTATGGCAGGGAAGTTTGGAAAATTGATAGAACAACAAGAAAAAAGTAGGAAAAGTTGACCAGTGAGCCTACTTTCAATATATACCAAAACTTTATTTAACATTGCAAACTTATTACTCATATAGCTTCAAAACAATATTATATGTTTTTCACTATATTTATTGATACAATTATTGCCATGACCCCTGATAAATGGGTATCCCATTCATATAAATTCAAGGTATGTCATGGTTGAACTTATGTGTCAACTCAACTAGCTATAACTCAGTTATTGAATCAAACCCTTTTCTAGGTGTTACGGCAAGATCAGGACTTACACTCAGCTCTTGTTAGACACACGTGCTCATCCTCAATAACGTAGATAGATTACCTCAAGCCAAATGAAGGTTTTAATAGCAAAGCCTGATGTTGTTGAAGAAGACAAATCTCAAGAATGAAGCCTGAGTTCCCAGCGTGTGGAACTGTCTGATAGATTTTAGACTCAAAAATCCAGCATCACTTCCTGCCTGTGAGTTAGTGTACAAATATAGAGCTTCCCAGGACCGGTACACTGTCCTGAGTCAGTTTCTTCAAACCAGTCCTTAAGAGAACTGTCTCTTTTAAGCGTAAGTGGAGTGACAAGGCCAATTGGGGTAGAACAACAAATAAGTATTAGCCTTCAGACAGCAAGCTTTGCATTGCAGATAGAAAGCACCTACTCTGGATGTTCTTCTCGGGAGATCTGTGACTGATTCAAGGTTTAGATTCCATCGTATGAATGAGGTCAGTATCCTCAATTTGGAAGATAAAAACTTATCAAGTGCTGATTAACTATGTGACCTATGCTAATAATTATATCTTGCTATGACTTAATCACATGTGATCACAATGGTACTGGAGATAGCATTCAACACATAAGATATTATAACTGTGACTTTGACGAAAGAAAGCTCCCAGAAGGAAATGCATTTACATAATTTAAATTATTAAATTAGTTATTATATTTAATGAAATTAGAACAATGCCTGGCACATAATAAGTACTATATAAATGTTCTTCATCTTCTCATTATTATTATAATTATCCTCATAGTCATCAGGAAGCATAAAGCATATTGACACTGAGATGATTAAAAAAGGGACACCTTTGTTACTGAGCTCCTGGCATATGTTTTAAAGCAATAAACCATCAACTACACTAATGGAGCTAAGAGGTTAAGTTTCCCATGTTGCCTGAGTTATTTCCCCAAGAAAACTAAATTTTCTTAATAGAAAATCTAATTTTATCTCGAGTAACTTGAAAATCTTAATTAGTGACACAAAAGCCATGTTAAAATTACTTAGATCAGAAATAAACACATCATTATATCAAAATAAACAAATTGAAGTGCTACTGTAGTTTAGTTGGCATTCCACACACAGTATTCTGATAAAAATAAGATACAAATAGGCAATTTCCAAAGGAAAGAATCAACATCAATCACACAAATTAAATTGATTAACTTTCATACTTAATCAATCACAGGCATGAATCTTACACAATCTGCTGGTGACCTCAGTTACTTTGTTTAATCATGCACACCAATATCACTGCAATGCTTGATTTTCCAATTAAAACAACTTTGCAATTAGATATAATTAACGTGTTCCAATTAAATAGGTTAAATGCAGCAGTATTCACTAAATGTAAGCCCCCTTCTTTTCTCTTGGTGAAAAGGTTCTCTAAAATTGTTTGGATACATAATCCTTTTGGTGCCAGAGCTTAACAATAGAAGTAAGAAAAGGTCAACAGCTTGGCTCAGAAATAACATAAGCCAGATTTGGTAGAGAAGAACAAGCATCCTAAATTTCTCAATTATCTCCTGGATCATCACATAAACCCTTCATGATAGTCCTGTTAACAATTCGCCAACAGGAGTATTTGCTAAAGTGATATTTGCCCTTTCTGTGACGGAAGACATATTCCTTCCTGGAGTCATGTGGCTTCCATAGGAATTCTTGAGTCATACATGAAAGAAATATGGTTTATTGGAAATTTGAACCAGTAAATTCTTCCTTTGGTGTCTGGTTAAAGTAATACACAGTAAATCTCCTTTCCAAAGCTGCCTATTGGGAGAAATTGAGGTAATAGCATTTTAAGCCTTTAATTCATAGAATTCTGAATTTAGGCCCTTTTCTTAGCAGCCTTTAATCAACAGAGCTCTGATTAATCTATTGTAATGAATATGACTAATTTATCTTGGAGAACACAATGCTCACAGGGAGACATCACTATTAGACAAGTTAGGCAAATTGAAAGTTGATGGTAGAGGCTGCTGGGGGTTGGTAGGTGAGCAATATCGCCTAAAACTTATACACAAGCCAAATAAAACAAGAATAAAAAGCCCAATCTTCAGAGTTAGCATATCTTTCTAAATGTATACTTTGCTCTTTGAAATCCTCAAAATTTCCTATACTTCTCACTTTAATATAAAGGACCATATAAAATAAGTTAATAGAGCTTATTGTATAACATATTACATAGCACATACTGTAACATAACATATTATAATAGTACAGTATTTGATCTTTCTCTAGGTAGCTACTTTTTAAAGCATGAATTGTACATTTTTTTTCATGCAACTCTTTGTTCATTGTCTTCACTTGTTTTCAGAGTGTATTCTATCACAAAATATTAAGCTACCAATGCATGGAAATCAATTCAATGAACATAATTGGTCTACACTTTTATGTATTTTGAAAATAAATGTATGATGTTTTGTATATATTGGGCTAATACATACTATTTCACATGTTTACCCCAAAGATCTAATGAAACCAATGAAATGTTTCTTGACTTTTGAAAGAAGAGATTTGAACTTCCATATAATTCAAAATCAAGAATTTATCAGTACAATCTTCTTAGTGCATAATGGTATACAAGTAAAAAATGACAGGATCATATTGACAAACTTCGCAATTAAAAAAAATACATATAGTAATCTTTAGCTTCAGATAGGATAGAAATATTATGCTATATCAAGACAGGATATAGGCCTTCTGTAGTTTAGGTAGACTTATCTAAAATGTAGGTAGACTTATCAGATTTAAAATGAAAGGCACAAAGGACATATTACTATTTTTCCTGTGAAAGTCACATCTTCTACTTCCTCCAACAAACCCCAGACAGTATCACTTGGTTAAAAACATGGACTACGGAGCCAGAATGCTAGAGTTTAAACTGTTGCCCTGAGCTACTTTTCTCCTTGCACAAACATCAGTAAGTTACTCTTATCACTTTCTGCCATTGTTTCATTACTTTTAAAATACCACTGACTTCATAG
>RJWT010053065.1:0-10468 GCA_004365215.1 Cuniculus paca | reverse complement strand
AGGAGTAACACAAGCCTCTTTCTGTCCTTTACACTGTTTAGAGGCTACAGGAATTAGGGTGGTGCCACACCCATCAGTGGACTGATTTAGTGATCACCTATGCTTAATCTCAGCATCATACACTCTAGATTCAGCCACATCTGAAAAAGCCCCACTTATGACTGCATGAGGTTTTTCTAAACACAAGCCATACCAGTAGCCATAACAGTCATTCTAAAAAAAGACCAAATTAGGTTATTTCTTGAGGTGTACCATTCAACAAAAGCCAGTGAACATGTGTCTAATTTCAAACAATTTTTTTCTCCAAAATCTTCATAAAATTTATATTCACTCAAATTTAAAATGTTTCTCATTTCCATCTACAGTACTGCAATAAAAATGTTTATTTAAAGAATAGTTATAGGAATAGTTAATGCAAAAAGCATTCTCAATCTTGATTTTTCTATGCTCTATGCCCTTTTGGACATGGTGACTAAGCTGAGTGGTAGAGTGGGTGCCTATCCTCCAAAAGACCCTGGGCTCAACCTCCAGCACCATGTACACACAAAAACCCAAAGCATTCTTTAAAAATTATGACTTAACCTGTGTTGGGAACCATAAATTATAAACTGAGGCTAGGGTCTGTTTGAGGCCATGCTTCTCTTGCCTTGTGGGCCAATCAGAATGTGGAAATTTCCACTTTCTCCTTGCTACAGCTGAGGCTGAGGATGGTCCTGAGGCATTGGTCCACAGGGCAGGATGAGATCTGCTGAGGACAATACAGGGTGGGCAAGTACCCAGGTGGGGGAAAGGATCTTAACTTGTTTGTGATGTTAAAATTGTTCCACCAAAAGTACTCTACACTTCTCACTGGCAAGCCAAAGCGGTCTTCATCTTTGCCTATCCTCAGACACTGACCTCCCACACACCCTTTTACACATTCCTAATATTGTATTGGTTTTTTATTTCATCCTTCACTGTACCCCTCATACAGGCAGCTGGGGGGCTTGGTGGTGAATATCTGTGATCAGCTACTCAGAAGGCTGTGTGGCAGGAAGATTTCAAGTTCAAATCCAGACAACTTAGTGAGACTCTGTCTCAGAATTAAAACATTAAAAGAACTGGAGATTTAGTTCAGCACTCCCCGGGTTCAATCCCAGTATCACAAAAAAGAAAAACTGTAACTTAATAGTACATTAAGTTAAGATGGAAACTTCCAAAATATTGAGAAGAAAGGCTTTCAATTCTCCTTTCTTAAAGAAATGACACTTTCAAAACTGGGCAGAGTCCCCATGCCATACAAAGGGTGATTCTTCCGCTTCCAAATTGTTCTTAGGATGTTTTCCTTGTATAAAAAAGTCCTAAATTAACAACACGCCTTTATATGTACCTGTACATAAACACAACTGTACAAAAAAAGTCCACTGTTCTTCATTTTTATACTATTTTAGTGATGTTCTTAAATATTTGGTGAAATCCAAGGATGACTGAGTAGTAACTTCACTGCAATGTTTTTTGATTAACTGATTTAAATCTTCATTTAGAAATGATTCCCCTTGTAAAACTTTATCCTGAAAAAAGATTTAAAAATATGAGTTAAAAGTTACCTACGCCATAAGTAACAGTCAAGTTATGAGCAAAGCTGAAACACGAGTAGCTAACACGAGCAAGTGAAATACAATAATGAAATGCTTGGTCAGGTCTTAAATACTGAATGAAACAGTCTCACTAACCATCTCTACTGAATTCCAGCCCCAAACATCTATCCTAATTATTAATTCTTAAACGTGGGGAATAAAAAAACCTATCTATAAGTAAGCAAGCTAGTATTCCATTCATTAAGAGGCACGTTATTTTTTCTTTTAAAAAAATGAAAAAATGTCACATACCTTCCTTTTGGAATTTGAAAATTCAACAGGAGGATTGAATGTCATTGCTGCCATGCTGTAAGTCTCAAAAAGTTCAACTGCAGATCTATAATCACAAATATAGTAAATGTAGGGATACCAGACAGATAGCCAGCCAGCCAGACAGATAAGCTGGATGGATGGATGGGTAGGACAGATGGAAACAGATTGCATCCAAAGAATGAAATCAACCAATGAACCCACTTAAATCTTAAATTTCCATGTAATGTCAACATTATCCAACTAAATCCATCTCAGAGAAATCCATCTCAGACAGGTAGAAACACAGGCCTGGAGCCCAAGGAGAAAGCTAAGTAGGAGGCTACTAGTTTAGTGTGACCAAATCCCAACTCACCCACAGTAACCAACTTTATATAGCCAGAGAACTGAAGCATGGAGTTACTCTCCATGAACTTCAAACACTTCAACCCTTAGCTGCTGGCCTCGGGGGAAAACAGAAGAGGAAATTTAGGGCAGGAAATATGTCTATAACCATGGCATACAAATGAATCCTTAATGCCTTGGGGTTAGTTCACATTCTCCAAAGGAGACAGACAAAGTCCTGCCAACAGCTGTGATTAGATGAACACCCCAACCTCCAGTTTCCAGGAAAAGAATGCTGTGTCTCCCCTTCCTAAACCTTTGGAATAAACCATTCCTCACCTTCCTCTTGAAAAGGGAATTGGCACAAAAGAAGTAAATGCTTAGGACTGTTAATGAAAGCAAGCCAAAACATAACAAAAATGACAAGGAATGTTCTCCTTTCTTTCCCTTAAGAAACTAACAAAAAAAATTTTAAAAAGAAACAAGGCTGGGGAGTGGGTATGAGGGAAAGAAAAGGTAAATGGCCATTTTATTATTTAATAAAGACAAGTTAACTCCAGCCTACCCAGAAGGAAAGAGTTTTTGGAAAACTTCACAGTTCAATCTCACTTATGAGGAGAAGCAACTAACTATATTGCCATATAAAAATTCAGGCAAGTCACTAAATTTAATGTTTCATAAGCAGCTGGAAATACAAATTTAAGGTGATTCTTAAAAGACAGCAACTAATTCAATTTTTACTCAAACTCTGAAGAGGGCAGAAAATCAGCCTGGCCCATAAGTCAGTTCTAATCCTTGAATTAAAGAAAACAGCAAGTTACTTACAAGAGTAGCAAAAGGCAAAATATTATTTTTGAGTTTGGGAACATTTCAAGGTATAATGGTTTGAATGAAACCTCTCTAAAATTCATGTACTGAAACTTAAAAGGCCAATGGGACAGTATTAAGAGTTGGGGGTGGGAGGGTTGTTCTGCAGTACAGGGGACTGAATCCAAGGCTCTGGCCCCTTTTTTATGTATTATTTTGAAACAGGACCTTATTAACTTAACCAGGCTGGGCTCAAACTTGTGATCCTCCTCCTTCAGCCTCCCACAGTGCTGAGGTACAAGAAGCACCCCAAGTTCAAGGCCAGCCTGAATTGCAGTGCGACCCTGTCTCAAAAAACAAATAAACAACAAAAAGAAAGCTAATTAGACCACGAGAGCTCCTCTCTCGAGTGGGATACAGACTCTTGTATAAGGCACTTTACGCAGTGTTTAGCTAGCCTGACGCTCTGCCTTCTGCCCTGTGAGGGCACAGCAATAGCGACGAGGTACATCTTGCAAGTGAAGCATGGCCTTTATACAACAATGGAACCTGCCAGCACCTTGAACAGTAAGGAAGTAAATTTCTGTTACTTATAAATTACCCAGAATCAGAGATTTTTTTATAGCAGCATAAATAAACTAAGATAAAACTACCATTTTCTCGCCTTTTTTTTTTAACTGAAGTTTTTGCTAATTTTTTAGAAAAAAGACTATGCTTTCAACTTTTGAAGATTTTCAAAATAAAACTGGAGAGACAGAAAATTGTTTTAGGAAGATCCTTTTCCTCATCCGGAAGCAGATGCAGGAAGGGCCCATGTGAGCACCTCATAACTGGGAGGTACTCCCACCAAGGCCAAGGAAAAAAACTGCTGCCTTCCTGCTGGTAGTGTTTCAAAACACCTTTTTCTCCCTCTCTGCTTATGTGCTTATGGCCATATTTATTTACGCAAGTAAATAAATGTAGATGGGGTAGAGGATGTAGAGGGGTAGAGAAAAGAAATATGAAAAAAAAAAGAAGCAAGGAAGATCACTTGTAAAGGTAATATTTTATTAACTGTTGAAATTTAAGTGATGACAGAATTCACTACTATTCTTTTTACTTTTCCTGTGTGAAACTTTTCACAATTTTATTTTAAAAAGTTTTGATTATCCAATACAAACTAATAAAATTAACATCCAGCGTATTTTCTCTAAAGAACAATTCAGAAATATGAAGTGAGACCAAACCAGGCACTCAACTTTCACTTTACATTTTATTTATTTATTTATTATTTATTTTTTTTTTTGGCGGCACCGGAGATCGAACTCACGACCTCACACTTGCCAGGCAGGTGCTTAAGCCACTGAGCTAAATCCCCGGCCCTTACTTTACATTTTATAATCTACAACTTTATAAAATAGACTTTTCAAAGTAAACAACTATCAGCTTAATTTGTTAGATTTTGGTCCCTTGTTTTGTTTTTCTTGTGGTACTGAGGATCAAACCCAGGGCCTTGCACATGTTAAGCAAGTGCTCTACCATACAGCTGAACCCCAGCCCTTGAATTTTGTACTTTTAGGCTAAGGCAATACAATGGGTTCAAGCCCCTGCACCACACACACACACAGGTACACAAATACATACATACAAACATACGCACTTAAAAAAACAAAGAAATGCTAAATAATACCTTCGGCTCAACTCTGGTTTGAGTGCTTCAGAACCTTCAGAAGGTGCTCCAGCAATCAGATGAGCTGCAAACCTCTGCACTATGGGATGGTAATGTCCCTGAAGAGGAAACAAGACAACCATGTTTTGCGCAGGTCAGTACCTGAATATTATCTTTGTTTAAAAAATTATTAAAATACAAATCTCTTTGATGATCAAATTACCAGTTACACAGTCTTGCTTTTCTAGTATGAAAAAGAAAACTCAAAGAACAATCTCTTTCTGAGCGAAAAGTTAGTTTACAGCAAGTTATCTGTTATTCCTATTTCGTATGAGACTCATTCCATTGCTATCCACACTGTAGGACCACGGACACTGCAGAGCATGGGTGAAACCACCTACTGACGTCTACTTGAACAGGGTCCAATACAAATACACCTAATAGCAAATGTTCTTATGCTCTAGTGTTATAGAAATATTTCAATAACTCTACATAACTTCAATCAACAAAACTCTTACTGCTTCTTGCTCCCTTAAAAATATGTCTCTAATAGCTTAAAGAATAGTAAGAGCAAAGCACATATAACAGTATTAAAATAGGAATTCTAAAAAAGGCATCTCCAAAACAAAACGGCAATTACTATGGCAGTAGTATTTTGTAGAAAAGGCCCCTCTCACCCGCAGTGCATGCAGTTCCCACAGGGCAGTGTTCTGAGCATTGCAGTACTCAGGCTCATCCAGCTCAGGCAGGAAAACCCCACTTCCCTGCGAGTCATTGTCAAGCAACAGATCTGTTTTCGGGAAAGTCTGAGAGAATGTCACATTAAAAAAATTAAATTAATGCTGTTAACTGACAGAATTTTATTGGTCTGTACTTGGACTTCATTGAAATTTATGGCTGAATACAAGCTGTAAGCATAAGGATTTTGTATTTAGGTTGAGTTTTTGTTGTTGTTGTTTTTTTGAGACAGGGTTTGCAGCCCAAACTGGCCTCGAACTCTCAGCAATTCTTTTGCCTCAGCCTCCTTAGTGCTGGGATTATAGGCGTGTGCTAACACACCCAGCCTCTATTTAGCTTTAATAAGTTTGTATCATAAGAGACAAAAATTACAAAGAATGTCAGTTTTATTTGAATTTACTCTGTCTTGCAAATGAAAATAGTCTTTCTACCCTCCACTCTCATTTTCAGGAATCTTGCTTAGAGAAATACTTCCATCATAGGACAAGGGATTTAGCTCAGTGGCTCAAGTGCTTGCCTGGTAAGCATGAGGTCATGAGTTCAATTCCTGGTTACCCCCCACCCCAAAAAAAAAGAAAGAAAAGAAAAGAAATACTTCCATCAGACACATACAAAAAATTTTCACTTTGGCACCATTTTTAATAACAACAACAATAACAGTCACCTGAATCTATCGAGAGAACCATGAAGAAGCAGAAAAGCCAAACTACCTAAATTTGAATCCCACTTCTACTATTTACTAGCACTTTAAGCAAGTTACTCTCTCTGGACCTCTTTTTCCATCGATGTAATGGAAGCAGTAATGATAACCACCTCAATTATAAAAATTAAGTGAGTTAATCTTTGTAAATCATTTATAACACTGGCAGGCACATAATTAAGAACTGTGTGTTTTTTAAACAAACAACTAAATAAACCCTCATCATTAAAAGACAAATAGGAATATTAGTACTGACACAAAAATGTAACTTGTTTGTATGGTGCATATGTGTTTACATACGAATAAAAAAAAATCTACATGAATGATACTAAATGATAATAATAGTTACCTCTGCAGAATGTTAATGGAATTAGAATGCTTTTCCTTTTGTGATTTTATGTACTTCTTTTATCACCTGATTCTGTTACAAGTTACATTGTTTTTTCTTTATAAAGAGTTGGGTTCTCAGCCAAGCATGGCAGTCACACCTGTGATCCCAGCACTCTGGGATGCTAAGATAGGAGGACTGTAAGTTTGAGTCATGTCTAGGCATCTTAGGAACTTGGTAAAAAAAACATTAAAAGGGCTAGATATATAGCTCAGTGTGAAGGCCTTGAGTTCAACCCCTAGTACCACAATAAATCAATCCAGTTGGGTTTTCTTTATGTTACCCGAGTTGGCATCAAACTTCTAAGCTCCAGTGGTCCTTCTGCCTTGCCTCCCAAGTAGCTGGAACTATAAGTATATATCACTGTACCCAGAGATAAATTCCTTTTACAACTGAAATAATATAAGATGGAAAGTAAAACATGAATCAAACAAAATGTCATTGCCCTATAAGCATAATGGCATTGCTCTTTCCATTTACTACATACGTGCATTAATGTTCTAGTAGTCGCTAAAATGCCAATGCTTGAATTTGGCAGAACCTGAAGAGCAAGGGTACAAAGGCGCTTGATGAAAGCAAGGGCTCGCTGCTGAGAAACTTGCTTTCTGCGCTTGGTGAGCATGACATCAAGGCACTGGAGTACAATCTCGACACCTTCATTGGTAGCACCTGAAACAACAGAAATATTTCTGCAGCATTTTTTCATTATTCAGCTTCATTGAACTTCAGAAAAAAGAACTGTTGTACCCGTCCAAAGGCATTTCTCTAACCAATAAGCAGCATTAAGAGATGCGATAGGAAGTATTTACTGCATTTTGTGCCACTTCCAAAAGATCTCAAATGTGTGGCACTGGTAAGCCAGTTTTTTTTTTGTTTCTTTTTTGGTACAGGGAATCAAACTCAGGACCTCATACTTGCCAGGCAGGTGCTGTGTCACTGAGCTATATTTCCGGCCAAGGCTAGCACTTTCTGTACTAGTTCTTATTTCTCACTGACTATAATTCTGTTCCTAACATATTCATGGTAGATAAATACCTGTTAAGGAAACATCGTCTAAACATACATACCAGAGGGAGAGGAGCGGGGAGGAAAAAAGGAATCAAGGTGTGTTGTGTACGTACACCAACTCCTCACAAAGAATGTAACCATTATGTACTATAAACAAGTACCAATAAAAATAAAATAAATGAACATACACACCTGCATGTAATTTGAACAGTGTTTTGTAGAGATGCGTATAGAATTTCATTGGATCAATATTTAAAACATCACCTTTGAAATGATAACAAACACAAATTAGGTATGTTATAGCCTCCAAAGATAAAGCAAATAAAACTTAATTAAGAAAACACCTTACCTTGCCCAGAAAGAATATGAAAAGCAGTCTGCACACAGTGAAGACTTTCTTGATAGCTTAGGTCCTTAAAAAAACGATATTAAGAATGATAATTAGGGCTGGGAATGAAGCTCACTGGCAAGCAGCTTGCCTAATTTATATCTTTAAAAAGTAATTCGTTAATAGAGTTACTTACGCCTGATTCAATGAGAGTATGAAGCACTATTAATAAATCATCAAAAAATTCCACATTTATAAGGTGAGCAAACCTAGAATCAAACAAAACTTAGTTAACTTAAAAGCTGAATTCAATCACGTAAAAGTGAAACATAACTTTAAATCTGTATTTTTAATACTCTTTATTTTAAATGTTAGCGATGATGGAAATCATGGTGATTTTCAACAGTTTTCATTAATTTACACTGGCTTTTTCAACAACTCACACATTGCTGAATATTACACTCTGGAATATATGAGGCACAAAATAAAGTATTTTAAAATACTTCTGTCCTGAGAAAGGTTGTCACAAACAAACATCCCTGAGGAATGTTTACTAGGTTTAGCAGTATTCTGTCTGTCATAAAGGAGGTAGCAGAATTAGCTTCTAGGAAAACAGTGAGGAGAGAGAGAGACAGGAGTCTACACTCGGAACTAAAGGTGTAGGCTTGGAGCACAGTGTGTGCTTAGCATTCACAAGGCCCCGTGTTCAATCCCAAACGCCAGGAAAGGAGAATAGGGCCCCGATGACAGCTTTAAAGATAAAATGAAGAGAATACTGAACCTGGCGTCCAACTCAGGCTGTGCTACTCATTATCTACATAAAAACGAGCTAAGCCACTCGACTGTCCTGAACCGCAATTTCTACAAAGAACTGAGGCCATCATTAGGATCAGACAATTATATGAGCTACTAAATCTGAGACTGCTCTGTACACTATAAAATATTAGGCACCAAAGTAGGTTAAAGTCAGGAAACTTCTACAATACTAGTTAAAGAGTTTTGATGCTGTATAAATCCTCAACAAACAAAAACAGCAGAAACGATACCCTTAGGAGTGACTTATTCCATACGTATTGGTACCACTTTTGTGAGAAGCAATTTGGCATTATTTATCAGAATATAAAATAAGAATATCTTTTTTTTAAAAAGAGTATCATTTGATCTGTCCATATATACCAAGTAAATGAAGATATCTAGTACGTCAATAAGCATTTCTAAATGTAATGTAATATAGGGTATGACCAAGTAGCCTTCATATCCATAAACGGAGTATTATGAACTTAAAAAATAAAGTAACCCATATGGCTAACCTGGAAAGATAACTAGAGTTTAACACAAAAAAAAGCAAGTTACAAGACACAGCATGATTCTATTCATGTTAAAAAAAAAAATCAGTAGACAGAAAATACCAAGATTTATAGGGGAGGAACTTATTTTAAATATTATATTCTTCTGCATTATTATTTAAATGAGCATATATTTTTAAAAAAATTTTTAAGTAAAGGAACTAGTTATTTAAAAAACAAACAGCACGTCTTATATAATACAGGAATAATCCCTTCTTTAATCAGTCTTTCTTTGAAGATTTTCAGTTGCAAAGATATTACCTTATAAAGATATGCATCTCACAGTTAAACAGCTCTCATCATTAGAAAGAAATGTTTTGCCTGTTCTGTATCTTCTAGCCATTCATCCTACTTTTAACTCTATTTCTAGAGCTGTGCTTAACCCACAATGGTAGTCCAAACTGAGATGTATGTAAGTATAAAATATACACCAGTGTTCAGACAAGTTTAAAATAAAAACTGATTGCAAGTATCTCGGTAATGCTTAGTGAGTACTGACTGTACTTTAAAACAGTATTTTAGGTAAATCAAATACATTCAAATTAATTTTACCTGTCTTGAACTGTTAAATGTGGCTAAAGGAAAGTTTTAAATTGCATGTGTAGTTCTAGTTATATTTCTATTGAGTAGCAATGTTCTACAGGATACTACCATAAATTTAATTGTGAAAAGCTATCTTGACAGTCGTTACTCTACCTCACATTCCCCAACAAGTCATTAGTGTTGACAGAATACACAAAAAGATTGACTTTAGCAGGAACAGATTACATAGGACTAGAGAAATGATGAGGAAGCCAGGTTAAATCAGTGTTCATGATCAACCCAACCTGTGGTGGTAAATAACTGAACCAAGTGGGAAAAGAACCTTAGGAATAACTAGAATTTACTAAGCGGAAGCAAAGAGTAAAAGAGAGTTTTAACAATGAAAAGATTGAAAAAAAAAAAAAGATTTGAAATGAGAAAATCAAACAAGCCCTTTTTATAAAGTTTCAGAAATCACCCTTCCTGTAAGCCAGTGGAAGCCATGCTGAGCCTGGGAGGAAAAAGAAGCCAATTCACCCTTCCTGTGAGCTGGCAGAAGCCATGCTGGACCCAGGAAGAGAAACAAGAAGCCAATGCACCCTTCCTGTGAGCCAACCAACATGCAGGCTGGGAGACAAGAACATTGCTCGAAACCACCCCCCTCAACCCTCCTGCCCCATAAGCAAACCAGCTGATTCGGAGGAATGCAGGCTGAGTTGATAGCAACTGAGGTACAAAAACAACTTAATGCTTGTATTGTTTGACTGACTTTG
>RJWT010053064.1:0-10470 GCA_004365215.1 Cuniculus paca | reverse complement strand
CTTGGCTAGCAAGCCGCAGTCTGGGACAAGCTCTCATCCTCTGTGTGTTCCGACTTCCACGGTGCACTTCCAAATCCCAGTCCAGCTCGCCAATTGGGGGTGGAGAAGGGGGGAGCGGGGTACAGAGGACACAGTGCTAGGCACTGAAGGCGTGGGCAGGGGCGCGCGGACTGAGGAAGTCGACCTTCCGGGCTACAAGCCTGGAGAAGAAACGCTGGAGAGGATGCCACCTGCTGGCGAGGGACCCTGGCTTGCACGGCGGGCGCTACCGAGACCTGGAGCTTGGGTGTGCAGAAAACCGGAATTTGGGCGGCTTTCCGAGTTGCTGGTTTCCCGCTGTCTCCTCGGGGCTGCCAGCGCCTTGGGCGGGACCGAGAGCCCCCGGGCGTCGCGCGCCACGCTCTCGGGGCGGAAGTTTCCAGCAGGCCGCTTCCCTCGCCGCGCGCGCCGGCTCTGAGGCTTCTCCGCGCTTCTCCATCAGGTGGAGCCGCGCGCCCCGCGCCGCTCCCGCCCCCCGCCTCCCGCCTCCCTCCTCGGAGCGAACCGCGCGCAGGCCACCTTGCAGCGCCAGGAGGCTCACCGAGGCCCCGGAGGAGGTGAGGCCGCAGCCGGCCGGGGCGGAGGTGGCTGGGCCGCCGTCGGGGCTGGCGCCAGAGCGCGGCCGGCTGTGGGTCCTGCAGGTACCGCTCGCGTTCTCTGCCCCACGTGGTGGCCGCCGAAGATTGCCCGGGGTTTTCCGGCACTCAGGGCTGAAACGCCTCCTGCTCGGTCCTTTTAGAGGCGGGCAGCTCAGCACTTAATCCAAGCTTTTTCCCTTCCTGCCGGAGACCGGAGGCTGCGGGGAGGGAGCGGGGGGGGGGAGCGGAGAGGGGAACAGGCCCAGCAGACTGCGGGGGGTCCGGAACCATTGGGGGCCTTGAGGCCACTCTAAGAGACCAGCGGGAGAGGGGAATAAGGTTCTTTCCACCAGAGGCTCCTACCTACACCCCTCCAGCCTGTTCCCCTTTCTAGAGCTGGTGCGCGCACACGTTGTGTGCGTGCCTGACTGCCCTGTAGTGCACAGTCCTCTAGCCCTACGTCCCTTGTTTTGTAATACTGTACTTCCCTTGGGTTGAATTAAACAAATTTGGGCTCCAGGCCATTTAGGAATTAACAGTCAAAATTAAATAACAGCTTAAAGGATAAATCTTTAGTTAAAGCATCAAATGTTGCTTGGGCAGGTGCCATGTACATTCTAATATTAGTTTTAGTCACTGCAAGATTTGACCATAGGTGTGATACCCAGACCTTTCATTTCCCCCTTGCCCTGGAGATTTAGTACAAAGCTACGTCTCATGCTTCGAGTACTGTACATACAGTATGTTCAGCCTTCATGTTATTTGGCGTATGTTGTTTGAAGTTCTTCATTTGTGTATAGTACTGATTCGCCTCTCCTGTCTCATTGCATTGTCTGCTGTACCAAGCTATTGGACTAAGGCTCTGCTGACACGTTGCTTCTGTACCTTGTTTGTTCATTTAGCTGATGGGTTGCCTTTTTGTGTTTCTTACTTTCTCTTGCTCAGCATCTCCCCCCACCCCCATCACCAAGCTTGCTTACAGATTTCCCTTTGATATGTTTAACAGCCTCTAAGGGATGCAGTTAAATAAACTATCAAGTTAAGAATAGAAGGGTCAACAGAGCACACACCTACCAATTTGTAGATCTTTGATGTCAACTACCAGGTGTCTGCTCCTACTAGCACACACTTTAGCATGTGTCCCCTCTTCTTGCTTGTTCATAAATACCACGGGGCGATTTTTAAAAGTTAACATCCACTTTCAAAGTTAGAGTTGGAATGAGCCGTGCACTCAGGGAAATAGCCCCATCTCTGATAGCGATGGAGAAAAGGCTAAGAGGTTCCCCCAAAGACCTCCAGAAGGTCCAAGGACTGAGAAAGCAATGATTGATTTTATAATTGAATGTTGAGTGGCCTACACTGAAAGCATCTTCCATCCTCACCCCCCCACCCCTTCACCCACTCCGCATAACAGTGTATATTTTTGTATGCTGCTTTGTAATAGCTGTATATAGTTCGTGTCTTGTGTGTATACTCTGCTTCCACTCTAGATTATGAGCTTCTGAAGGCATGCTCTGTGCTTACTATTTTATTTCTCCCCAACGGCCTGCTTATTCTAGGCATGCCTAAATGTCTATCAAGTAAATAGACCTAGATAAATTCATGTTGATATCCTGGAGGAAATAGAGTTTGATTTGAGTGTGGATTTCATGACAGGTAAAAGACCTGAAGGTTCTTGAGAGGCTGTTGCCTATGACCTTGGCCTCTCCTTCGCAATCAGACTCATATCATCTTTTGGAGAAAAGGCACACACAGAGTGATGAAGTGCTGTTTAGGGGAGAGGCTCCAAATGCAAAGACAGGCTGCTGCCTGTCCTTGTTAGGAAATGCACAGACCAGGATAATAATAATAAATGGGTGTGTGTCACAAGCCTACTCGTTTTTCCTCTCTTCCTGCATTTTGTTTTCCAGGAGCAGTGCGAAGCAAACTAATATCCTAACATTCAGGTTATATTACCTAGCCCCCTAGGAAAGTCTCACAAATGCAAAGCATGCCTCTCTCTTCAACTCCCAAGCCTGGCTACACACATTGGTCAAGTCCTTGCCGGGGAAAGATGCACTCGCTCCCTCCCGCCTCTCCCTCTAGGGCTCCTTTCAGCGCGGCTTCCAGTCCCTTGTGTAAAAGCAAGGCATGCACAGTCTAATGCATGTGCTCGCATATAGTCATCCGTAACTTCTCTCCCGTTAGACAACATCATATCTTGTGGACAAAAAGTCAGCTCTGCTCCGAGCTCAGGATGCTTTCTGGCCGATAATGGTGACAAAAGCTGAATATCCCTGTTTAGGGAAAAGAAGGCGCGAACGCAGCCTTTCCCCCACCCTCGGTGGCGCAAAGATACCCTCTCTTCAAGTGTTTCCTTTTTAATTATGACCTGTTTCCCCTCCCCCCCGCCTCCCCCGCCCCAGCTTCTGTGAAAGGAGCCCTTCTGTCACTCGTCACTCGCTAGCTCGCTCGCCGTGGGAGGAGCCCGCCGGAGGGAGCCGTGTGCCTGGGATGCCGAGAGCCAGAGAATGGATCTGCTCCGAGTGGGGACATTGCTGAGGATCCCGGCTTGCCGAGGCGGCTAAAAACAGACGATTTGTCTCGGCTGGCTGCAGAGACCCGGAGGCGCGAAGAGCCCGGAGCACTCGGAGGGACGCGGACGCGGGCACGGACAGGCAGATGGTCGGCGCGAACCGGAGAGGACCAGCGGCGAGGCTGAGCACCGCGAGCCGCCGAGGAAGAGAAACTAACTGCTCACCAAGTTGCCCCGCCAGCTTCCCCTCGCTGCGCTGAGGAATGAAACCTTTCCAGCGCGATTTGCTCTTCCTCTGCTTCTTCCTTTTCAGCCAAGGTAGGACCCGTGCGCCGCAGGAGTTGGAGCGAAGTCGGCCGTGTTGTAGGGCGCGGGGGCCGAGCGCGGGGATGTGGGCAGGCTTCGGGAACTCGGGCTGATGGATGAGTCTCTCGGTGCCGGCGGAGAGGCACTGCCGTTCGCTGCTTTGCCTTTGCAAATGCAACAAAATGGTACTGTTTATTTTCCTTTGGAAGGAAGGGGCAGGGTGGGCAGGGGAGGGAGGCGACTTTCTCCTCTCACTTGTCAACATCCAACTCCAACTCTCCAATGCAAATGAGTTCTTTCTGCTCCCGGTATGTTAATTAGGTAGTCTGTCTGCGGCCACGGCGGCGTTCTGAACTTCTGGGCACCCCCTGTCTTTCACTCCCAGGCTGGGGGAGAGAGGGCAGGGAAGGGGAAGCTTGCTTGGATGGCTGTTGCCACTCTAATAAGGTCTAACTTGCCTGAGTGTTCAACAGGAAATACGTCCCTTTGCTCAATCGCAGAGGGGTTTGCAATGCCGACTGTGTTTGTGGGAGTAATTTGCAGGGGTTGGGGAAGCTTGTAAAGTTTCATTGAATGAGGTTGAATTCTGAGACCTACACAGCCCTGGGTTCGCCCCTGGTGCCGATTGTTTTCTTTCTGCAGCCTAGCAGGGATGGAAAGGGGGTGGACTTTCTCAGAAAGAACTTTGCCACCTCTGGTCTCCCTGTCACTGACAGCCATGGGCTGGCCACCGTGGAAGGAGGGGAGGGAAATTCTGGAGAGGGCTTTCGAGTGTCTGTTCAGCCAAAAGCACTGAAAGTTACCTGTGGAATTGAGTTTGAAGGGGGAAGTGAATTGGTTGCATCCCACTCTTTGGAATGCCAGTGCTGCCTCTGCCATCTGGCATTTGTGCCAGCCAGCACAGCTCTTAGAGGGACAGGACTCTCTCAGAAAAATCCACAACAGAACACATCCATCTGTTGATTAAATGAAGGGTAAAAGTTTTTGAGAAAGCAGAGCATCACCATGGATGGCTGCCTTCACAAACAAACAGCATGTATTCCATGCTTCCCCCGTCAAGAAGCCACATGCAGGCAAAATCCAGCCTTTTACCTGCACTCTTCCACTGATCCTTGTGGTCGCTGCAGATTTTCTCCACATTTGTGCAGCTCAAACTTTGCTATTGACTCTCCTGATTAAACTTGAGGGGCCCCTCCCCCATGTGAGTGTGTGTCCACCCATGTCTGTGCATGATGACAGTGTGTATACACACTCGCACACTCGTGTATTCATATGGCTGTGTGTGTCTCACCGGGCTCCCTACAGCAGCAGGAAGATAAATTGCCTTCCCCAGAGTTTTCAGGCTGAATGAATAAGAGCTATCCCCGAACACTAGTATGGAGACAGATTCCATTATATCACCATTTTGTGACACTACCCTTTCTTGGATGTGTACGTACTTGCTTATAGGCACACACATGCGTGCACATATGTGTACTAACTCCCATTCTTCTCTGCCTATCAGTTCCCTCAGAAAGTTGCATGTAAAATCCCTGAGAGGAGGAAGGAGTCTTCCAACCATTCTCTACCCCTGCCTCACACACATACATCTGCATGAGACTAGTGTAAGTTTTAATCAGCTCTTTGTGTATTTAGAAGCTTTATATGGGATCTTTCTCTAGATTGACGTGAGAAGCCTATGGGCATCTAAGCAGCACTCTGCCTCTTGGAATCATTACCGTGTGCATCTTTCACTTTGTTTTGTCTTCCCTGAGTACCAAACTATTTCTTGACTGCCTCATATGATTCTTTAAATATTCATCTCCAGAGGTTCAATGTTGTGTTTCATAGGATACTAGGAAGAAATTACAGCAGCATACAATTCATAGCGCTTTGTTACTCCTGAGTGTTCTGAGCTTGACCAGAACTACCTTCATACCAAGCAGTGACACAGTTTATTGGACTCCAAAACAGAGCTCCAAACTCTGTGCCCAAAATGGACATTTCTCATCAGATAACCTTTCACTGCACCTTGTGGGTCCATTAAATAGATGGACCCTATAGCAAGTAAGGCTTAAGAGAGAAGACGTTTGCTGGCTTCATTGCAATGTGATATGCATATCTTTTGACTTGAGCTGTGGACATTTAAAAAACTTTGGTTGTTGTTCGGAGTGTTGTGAATTCCCCAGAGATACTATTTGGTGTTCTTTGTGCATATGCTTAGTTCATAGACTGTGGCCCACCCACCCAGTGCCATGCACTCCTCAAGTTAATGGATAGTGTATCCACTTTAAAGAGGTCACTAGATGACTAGTGCATGTAACTCTAGGTGGTTCCCACAACTGAGAACCGAAGATGCAGCCCCATGTGTCAACCCCCAGAGAGCGACCTGCCTGAATCCATCCCCACCATGCTACTCCTCCCATAATGCTTTTCAAGGAAATGTGCAAGGCTCAGGTGCACCCTTCCTACAGAGAGAACAAGTGTCCAGCTTGTTTTTAGGGTCATATCTGGCCCTCCTGTGACATGGCCATCTGCTGTCAGCCACTTCTTCCAGTGGGAAGCTATGTGTCATTTTGGAGTTCTGGGAACACAGTTCTCAGGCTTCCCGCTCCCAGTATCTCCTTCCTATGTAGAGGGAGTGAGCACTCTAGTGTTCTGAAGACTACCAGAAAACCTGCAGGTAAACTCTAAAGTCCATTTCAATCAAGCTTTCTCTCTTGATTGTTTGACTATTTGCTGATCTTTACTTTTTCCCCGTAACCTTTGAGAAGGAGAGCAGAAATCAACGTATAATTAAAGTCAGTGTCCTTACTCTTTAAAGTTTGGACTTTTCATGCAGATTAAGATCAAATATTTCTTTATCGTTCTTAAGGTGGCGGTAGAAAGGCTAAGTGACATTCCTCTGTTCCTGCCCCTGCCAACAATGACCCTGTGCTTGGCTGGCAGCAGAGGAATGGAGAACTGCCAATGTGTGCTGCTTGTGGGCTTCTCTCTTGCTGGGGATGCCTCTTCCTCAGCTGTCAGGATGGTCGTGCTTTGTACAGAGAGGGATAATGTCACAGCACAATTTGCCTCCTGTGGAGATACGGCATGTTCTGCCCCTGAGTGAAGAAGAATCAATTCTCTTGTCATCCATAAACTTAGAACTTACCGTATTTTTCCGTTTATCATTTTAGTTCACCCAAAACTATTTCCTCCCGTGTCCTTCTTAATCTTCAAGCCTCATCCTGATACAGGGCTCCAGTTCATCTAGGGGAATTATTGTAACTCTCAACCTGCTGGATGTCAGATACACTGAGTTTGTGTTCCCCAAAAATCAAAGAAACCAGAAGAAGAATGGAGGGTAAGAGAAGGAAATATTTATTGAGAGAGAGAACTCCTGAGAGACAGGAGGGAACCCAAAAGTGGGTTGCCAGTGAGCCTACTTCTCAAAGGAAGTTCTTAGAGCAAAATCATGAGGTGGGTACAATGTGGGACAAAACTATGACCAGCCAATAAGATTACAAGCACAGACACTTAGGTAATACTGATCCAATGGGGAAGCAGGTCACGTAGCAAGTGTCCATGGAAAGAACAGGGACCTTTGGGGAAGAAATGGGTCAGGAAGTCCTGATCACTCATCTGGGTGACTGAGTCTACCTAGACTTTCAGACTGACTGACACTCATTATAGTATGTTGCCTGTCCCTTGGGGAGGCTTGATCATTCCGTCTTTATCTTGAGGCCTGCCTTTCAATGGATGCGCTTCCAGCCCCAGTTGTAATGTATTCTTATCTTCTGCACTGACTTCCTCAAGGGCCCGGCCCTGTTCCAATGCCTGGAATATACCTGCCTGGCTTAGCTGTCTATAATAATCCCATGAGCCAGCACATGCACATCTTAGGTGGCTTTGGAGGAATCATGGCTCAGCAGGACTGACAACTCCCTGTTACCCAGCATGCCTCAAGTTCTGAGATGTTTTGGTACGTGCAACGATACAGACTTGGTGGCTTCTGTTTCAGACTCTTAAGAAAGGTGTTTTCTTTGCTATCTGTCATTCTGTCCTGTCATTCCCAGAGCATCCAGTCCTGCCTAGTGGCTTTGATCTAGAAGGCTTTAATTCTGCTGAAACCAGATGTCTCCTTGGCTTGGTACATGCGCCATACTGCTTTAAACATGGAGGGTGAAAGCAAAAACTTACATTTACCTGATAATGACGTAGCTGAGTGAAGGATTAATCTGGGAACCATCTCCCTATTGGGAAGAATCTAGGTAGCCCATTTGTGCTCCTGGTTGGCAGGAGGCATCAAAGAGGGAATCAGATGGCAGGGGTTATGGCAACCTAAATCTCCAAGGGAACAGAGGCATCAAACAACCAGGAGGGTGAGCAGTATAGGTGGGAAGAGCCGACCAGGGTGCAGAGAGCCACAAGGAGGACAGGAAGCGTGGGAAAAATAGTCATAGGGAAAAGCTCGAACTTACCAGGATCTCTCTTGGGGAGGAAAGGGAAAGAGGGTGCATCAGAAGACAACATGAATACATGAGAGGAGTCCAAGAATGAAGGAGATGGAAGGGGGTTCAGGCAGAAAAGGAAACTGGGAGTGAGCAGCAACTTCCGAGAAAACATTTAACCTTACCCAGAAATGTCATCTAACAAAAGATGAGGCCATGTGTTTCTCCCAGCCACCAGCCAGCAACCCAAGCAGTATGACATCTCATCTAGGGGAGGAAGAATCACCTCTTTTGTCCTTGAAGGTCACTGCACAGCTGCCAAGGGTGTGGGACCACTTCTTTAACAAAGCTTATGGGTGGGGAACCAGGACATGCCTCTTGGGTGTGGGGGTGTGGCAGAGTCTGCTGCCCAACAGGGAGCCCTCATTTGCCAACCAGACCTATTGAGGATGAAAAAGAGACTCCCCAGGGGTTGGGGGTGAGGGTGTGGTCAATGCCTTCACACCACATTGAGAGGCTCCCATGGACCCCCGCCTTGGGTGTAAGAAGGAGGATCTGACTTGGAACGTGGCAGCAGCAAGCTAGGCACGGGACCAAGGAGCAGCCCTGCCTGGAGTGTGCCTGTGTTGGTGGAAGCCAGGGCCAGCAGGAGACCGGGTGGAGCAGGGGATTAGGCCTGAAGATGCAATTTTTCTTTTTTGTTAAGCCCAGTGGGGGTGACTTAGGCAGTATTATATTGCAGGCCCAAAAAAAGCACATGAATAATCCAGAGTGAATTCAAGAGATTTCAATAGCAAAATAATAACAATACTAATGATACCTTTGATTTGCGGAGTACTTTTCTTCCAAGGAGATAAAAAGATAAACTGTTTTGGAAACATAAACGAAGAAAAGAAAATTGCTTGTGATGGAGGACTGGGAAGAAGGGCCAGAGCACTCCTTTTAAGGTCTTGCTGCAGATGGGGGAGATTGGGAGGGCTGAGTGAGGCACAGACATCATTTTTCAGCCACAGAAATTCGCTGTCCTGGAAAGATGTTGAGATGACGTTCAGGTGAAAAGCTAGTGCAGGTATTTTTCTGTCCAAGGTAATTCAGAGACCCAGGAACCCTGGGTGCATCCTGTGCTGGGGAACGGGGATATTCTAATCCAGCCGCAGGGAAAGTCAGGGAGATCACGACCGTACTGGATTCCACACTTGAGTTGCACCACTAAGTTAGTTAGCTTCGCACCATTAGTTAGTAAGCCTAACTAATGTGTGCTCCCAATAATGGGAGCCCCAATTTTCCCTCAAGGCCATTGGACACCCCAGAATTCACAAAGCGGGTTCAGCCTGAATTGCTACTCTGGGGCTGTGTGTTCCCTGGGGGGTCAGCCTTTCGCAGCCATTCACAAAGGAGGGAACAGCAAAGCCAGCCAGTACCCTGAGCCCGCATTGGCAGGGCTTTTCCCTGTATGCCAGGAAGAGATTTTACTTCCAGGTAGGGGGATGAGGCGAGAATCCACTGCACTGAGACACAGGGCTGTTCCGTATGTCATTTCTTTTTTCCCGAGGGGAAAGCCAGAATTTACCCAGTTAGGTGTGCACATCAAGTGAGAATCTAGATGCCTTGTAGATCAGTGAAATATTTCTCTCCCAGCCAGGCAAGGAATGCCCTGCTTTCTGCCAGAGCTTTATTATTAAGCTTGGGAGGGCTTCAACCTCAGCCTTTTCTCAGAACCCACTCTGTGCTACAGAGCTAAGTGTCACAGGAAGGCTGTAGACCTCCCACATTCAGCATGATCTTTCATTCACCTTCTGCTCCCTAACCCATGGATGGAGCTAGAGATGGAGCACCTTCCTCCTTTCTCACTGGTAAAAGTGAGTATTCTGGCTGCATACTTCTAGGAGTCAGTAAATGTCAATATTAGATAAGTGTTTCCTTTATATCACTGCAATTTAGCATAAGCTGCTTGGAAACAAATGTCTTCCGTAAGCACATAGTGTTTCAGTGAGTACACAGTCAACACCACTATGAGGATTAAATAAATGTCAGCTTTCCCTGGGTATGCGTGGTAACAAGCTGGAGCCTTGGAAATGGTGGCCAGCGTGGGTGAATCCTGCTTCTTGCTGGGTTCTTCTGTTGCAGCCCCTGTTGGACTGTGGAGAGTGGGAGGTGGACACACATCCATCTCCTTCCTGGGAATAACTGCCAAGGAAGCAGCTAAACCCAGACACTGCTTGCATTGCCTGGGAGCCTAAAAACCTTTCTTTGTCCTTCTGACCTACTTCGCGCGCATGCGTGCATTCCCTGCTCGCTGCTGAGGTATGGTGATGTCTTCAACTACTTTCCCCAAAGCACCTTTTCCCGCCAGGTGCTCATGTCCTCCAAGGCAGTGCCACACAGGTTTACCTGAGACTGTTTTGGGGATGATATTTAAACTAAAACTGCTGTGACCTAAGTATGTCAATCTTAGAGCAGATACTTGCACATCAGGCTGAGTTGTCCAAGTGGTCTGCTCCCTTGACCTGCACACACTGAATGGTTGTTGCAAGTTCAGGTTCTTGCTAGCTTGTGTCTACAGGATACTGTGAGTTGTGGCAATGACAAGCACACGGTCCACACAGTTTTCCCCCAGGGA
>RJWT010053063.1:0-10470 GCA_004365215.1 Cuniculus paca | reverse complement strand
GTTCTGGAGGGCCAGGAAGTCCAAGCCTGATGCCATCTTTCTGTGTCAACCAGGGGGAAGGCTGAGAGATAGAATAAAAGAGAAAGAGAGAGAAAGCCCACATGAGAGGAAGGTGAATTGTCCCATTATAAGAAACTCACTCCTGTGATCACAGTGTTAATCCCATCATATTAATAAGCTTACTAGGGTGCAGCCCTCTTTGTCTTATTACCTCTCATCTGGCCTCTGCTCCCCACACATGGTACTGGGGATTAAGTTTCAACCCAGGCTTCTCCGGGCATAGTTGAGCTGTAGCAGGACCCTTGGGTTCCTGAAACTGCATACTCTGTGCTTGTAACCTTCTCTAAACTGCTTATCGAAGGATGGTGGGAGCTGTTGCCATGCAGGAAGGAGACTTGTGTGGGCCACAAGACAAGTAACCATGATACCAAAGCTGTCCTGCATGAGCTGAATTCATATGGAGACACTCAGCCATAAGACTAGGTGACACCAGCAATAACATAGAAGTGTCACATCTGGGATCAGCCATGGACAGAGCTAGATGGCAGAGGAAGCCACCCAAGAAGAAGGCCCATCTACCTTCTCCTCTGAATCATCTGCTCTGCTGCTCACTTCCCACCTTGGCCTCTGTGAGCAGGTCTCTGAAGAGTCACTGAAGCAGAAGAAAAAAGCCAAGCTCTACTCATGGATGTGTTGCTTTAGTATCTAGGTATAAGATGAAACAAACTTCTGCTTCACTATATCCCACTAGGGAGGGCCCTGAAAACAAGCAGAGGAGGAAAATGCTTTCTAGGGGCAGATCTTCAGTGATCAATATTGTATGGGTGTAGACCATATATGGATCCATGGGAAGCAATGAATGACCAAACCATTGGTCACAGCTCTTGGAAAGAGGAAGGTTAGGAGAAGCGATAAAAAGGTCCAGGAAAGATGCACATAGAGAATCTCTGGAGATGGTCATGGAGTATGAACACTCTTATGTCACATGGTAACACCCAGTAGAGAATGCCCACCATAGAAGGCCACTTTGGAAGGCATGAAGTGGACAAGATGACTCATGGTTGATGTCAGTCAGCCTCTGACATTGGCTAGCCTCATGATGGCACCAATGGACCCATGTACAGAGAAGTCTTAGGGACAAGGATGGAGTCCACTCATGGCCCCAATAGCATGAGGTCCCTACACATCAAAGCAAACCAACTACTGCCATTGTGGGACAGCTTCCCTGCCAACAATAGAGACTAATATGGAGACACCAATCTGCTACCATTTTTCAAGAAAACCAACTGGCCTCTTGGTGTCAAGTTGATTACACTGAAACCCTCTTACTCAGAAAAGGGAATTAGCTCATTTTGATTGGGATGGGGATAAGTTCTGGGTGAGGCTCCCCTTTCCTGCCTGCAGGGCTTCAACTCGTACCACTGTCAATGACCGATGTTTGGTTTGTTTGCCCTGGACATCATATAACATTGTATCAGATCAAGAGAATCACTTTATAGTAGAGGAGGTGGGTCAGTGGTATGAAGCCATAACATCCTTTGGGTCTATCCTGCATCCCAAACACTTTAGACTGTAGAAGTTAGAATACATGATTGTGAGGGAACACAGGTAGAAGTACAAATGTAGGAATGCCCCCTGGGTACTATCACTCTCAAGGATCACTTGGGGACATGTGCTTCCTGTCTCACGACAGTAGATTCTGGGATCTAGAGGTCTTCCAGAGGTTGCAGTTTCCCACCAGGGGACACACAAAGGATTCCATTAAACCTTAGCCTTTTGCATTACCTGGTCACTTTGGTCTTCTTATGCTGATGCCTATTGGCCAGACAAATAGAGGTCACTGCCCTGCCAAGGTTAGGAACTTTGGTTGCCCAAAGGAAGTAGGGCTGTTGGTACACAAAGAAGAGCATGGAAGAATATGTTTGGCAGCAAGACATTATGCAAAAGAGTCTCTTTTATTGCTTTTTGCCCAGTGTTGATGGTAACTTGGAAGCACAGACATCTATGGAGTAAGTACCTGGGTACACAGCAACTTGAAAAGGGGTATTAACCAGGTAGTCAGAGTCTCCTGGGATGAAGGTCCACCATGGCAGCAGATGTGCATGGAGACCAGTAGGCACTAAGTGATCCTGAAGGGACTCTAGGATTGGTGCCAGAGGAGAGAAAGTGAAAGCATCACCCACAGCAGTGATGGTTGGAGTTTGCTCTTCTACCTTTCTTCCTATATATGTCCCCAGGAGAAGAGACAGTCAGAACCCTGGAGCCAGAATGAGCTCTCCCAGGATGCATCCAGAGCAAGTGAGTGTGAATGGTGCAAGGGGTGGACTGTAGTAGGCATTGAGATGCATCACTCGGGTCATCTTCAGGACTAAACACTCACTCCTGCACCTGCCAGGCATGCTGCTTGCTAATGGCTTCCAGCTAAATCCCTTTCCAGGAACTGTCTTTGGCCAAAAGGAGCTACCTTGTCCAAGGCCATCCTCTTATCCTATGGCTGAGTGATATGACCCAAAGTTTATGAAGGGTCATGCCAGTTCCAGAGCTACCTGGGATTTTCATGAGTCCTTCCTGGCAGTTGCCACACAGTTCTTCTTCTGCTTCTGTCCAAACCTATTTCCTTTGCTATCACAGAGGTACTAATTCTGAGAGCACCTTCATCAACTTCCTGAATGCAAATCTCCATTCCAGACTCAGTTTCCTGGTAAGCTCGTCCTAGCATAGCATGGCTGTGAGTTTTTCTGGCATCTATTATTTCATTGAATACGTTTGTATGCCTTTATCTTTTGCTTCTCATTCAGATACTCTTCAAATGCCAATATTTATTTGTTTAGTGGTGTCCCAAAGGTCTTGGAGGCTGTCTTCATTCTTTCTTATTTTTCTTTTGTCCGACTGAGATATTTGAAAAGAACTGTCTTCACATTCATATATTCTTTCTTCTGCTTGGTCTACTCTGTTGTTGAGGTTTTCAACTGTGTTTTTATTTGACTTACTGAGCTCTTCATTTCCAAGATTTCTGTTTAGTTTCCTTTCAAGTTTGTCTTCTCTTCACTGACTTTCTCATTCATATCATGCATTATTTTCCTAATTTTGTTCAACTATCTGTCTACATTGAACTATCTGTCTTGAATCTCATTGAGCTTCTTTATAATCATTCTTTTAAATTCTTTGTCAAGCATTTCATCAATATCATTTTCTTTGGGACCTGATGCTACGGAGTTTTTATATTCTTTTGAAGGACTCATGTTTCCTCTGTTTTCATATTTCTTGTGCTTCTACAATTTGCTGATGGATTAGTTAACCCCTGCTACTTTTATGGGGTGGTTTTTATATGAAATGGCTTTTTCCTAATGAAGTGTCTTGGGGAGTTGGTTGGGTCCAGTTGGGCACTGAGAAGTGAATTCCCTATAGCTTCTTAGGCTGCAATGAATGCCTTGGAGGCCATGTTTGTCACAGCAGGGTTGAAGGGACCCACTGTCTCTGGAGTCACACAGGAGTGGGGATACTCTAGGGGCCCAGCCAGAGTGGTGTTCACAGTAATGGGCACGATGGCACTCGTAAGTGATGGACATTTGCTGAGGCCTCTGCCCTGAGTCTAGGCAGTGCTCAGAGGCATCCTGATGCCTGCAGGGGAAAGTGACAGCAGGGGACTGTGTGGCTGCCTGCTTTTAGTCTCTGAGTTATTGTGAGTCTATAATGCTAGCCCTGCCTGTCCTCTCAGTTCTTGAGTGTGGTACCTCTGTCCCCTCTGTGGTGGAACCTCTGCTCCCTGCACTGCAGGGCCAAGAGTGGGCTTGGATACTTGAGTCACAGATGCTCTGCTAGGCTGAATTTGGTTCATGGGGCTGCAGCCCCCATGCCAATGTGGTGGGGGCCCTGTGTGGTCCCAGAGGTAGAGGCATAAGGGCTTTTAGGAGGAAGAATTTGGATACTCACGGTCTTCTCATGAGGATTCCTCCAGCGGCTAGGACTTGGGTCTGCTGTGGACTATGTGAGCTCTTTTCAGAAAGCCAGACTCCTGGGCAGGCTCTGAGTGCTTCCCAGGCTGGACTGCAAGCCTATGATGACTGTGACACTCTCCAGCCATTAGGACTGGTGAGTTTGGCGGGACACCCTGTTCTTTCGTCTTCCCCTGTGAAGGGCAGGTTTCCAGCTGGAGGGCCAGGTGGCATCTTCCAGGGCACTTCTTTCTACCTCTTATGTTGCTCCCCATGATCTCTAAGTCACAGGATTCCAGGCTTCCCCTCATTGAGTTCCAACATTCACCCATGCCATTCATGGCAAAATGCAGCTATCTGTCTGTCTCTTCAGTTTGTGTGAAAGAGGTCATCTTAGAATCCTATTCTTTCTCCTGATATTTGTTTCCTGGTTATATCTCAGGATATCTGTTTACCTGTTGACAAATGGTTTCTATAATGGAAATGGAACTCTGAGTTTTCACCTCCTTTACTGTAGACCCTATATATTTATTGATTTGGCCCAAGTTAGCAATAACTCTCATCCAGTTGCACTTTCTAAATTCCTTCTTGATTAAAGACTTCACATATTTTTTAAGCCTTGCCTCTGTCAAACCATGTGTCCCTTATCAAGCAAGTGCAGCCAGTTTTGGCAGGATTGAGCCCTGAACATAGATTCTTCTGTTCAGCTTTGTGTGCTTGGCTACCGCATGTCATTCCTGCCTGTGGAAAGATTTTGGATGAGACTCGCATTCAATTTGTTTATCTTTTCTTTCAGATTCACATCAGACTCACATTCGATCACCCCACCTGCCATGTCCTCATTCAGGTCATTGTTGAAAATGCTTATCATACTTCCCAGGGGTGACTGTCCCCTTCCTGGGTAGGAAACAGAGTTCAGCAGTCTGAAGACCCACAACCTGCTCTCCTTTCTGCTGTGGGTCTCTTTAGGAGCTTGGCATTGTCATCTTTTGTCTGGGTCGCCTTCCTGATCACTTAACTGTGTTCTTTGGTTGATTCCTCACTTCGCCCATGCCATAGATAACAGCTCTACATCAGAGCCCAGAGTTGTTAGGTAACCATCCTCAGCCCACACAGCAGTTAGGTGGCCGGGTCTGGATACACTGTGGTTTGGTTGAACCTGGAGCAAACTGTGTGGTGCCTCTTCTAGGTGGTGACTCTCTCCTGGGGCAGGGAGCCGATGTAAGCAGAGGGGCAGGTAATTGGGGTCAGTTTAGGAGACACAAGGAAGCTGTGAGCCCTGGAGAGGTGAAGACCTGTAGTTCTGGACTTCTCCAGAGAGAAGCCGAGCTCCAGAAGATGAGAGAATGCCGGAGTTAAGTGCACTGGTCCGATCATCTTTAGGTACCAATAGCACTGTGCAGAGCCACCTGCCTGTCCTCCCCCATCAGCATCTCCCCAGCACTCTCAGAAAGTATCTGTGGCATGGAGAAGTTAATCCCTAAGTACAAAGCTCACTGAAGAATGAACCAGTGTCTCTCAGAGGGAGAGAGAGAGACCGCTAGCCTCTGTTTCTCTGTTTGAAGCCCAGAAGGGGACAGTGACATTGCAAATCACATCGTAAGCTGATGGCACAGTCTGCACAATAACTATCAACTCTGTGATTGTGTTGTGACTTCCCACCATCACTCTGGGCACAAGGGTAAGGTTGTTGGCATTTTGTCTACTGCCCTGTGGTGAGTCCCTAACTCCAGTAATGGTGCCTGGCAGGGAGTGGGCACTCAAGGTGCTACTGGTTTATCAGAATATAAGTCACTGTCTTCATCACTGAGACATAATACCTGACACAATATAAAGGGATTTATTTTGGCTCATGTATTTGAAGTTTCAGGCTTTGCATGGCCACCTGACTCTGGACAGAAGCAGCAGAAGGGTCTGGCGAAGGAAAGCTGCTCCCCTCATGGTGACCAGGAAACAGAGAACAAAGGGTGAAACCAGAGAGGGAGATCCACCCTTCCCAGTCATGCATTGCTCTCCATGACCCTCCTTTTCCGACCAGACCCCACCTCCTAACACCAAGCCAGCTGTAGCACCCCCAAACCGCAATCACCTTTCACAAGCCCTGCCTCTGAATGTGTGAGGCTTTGAGGGTGGATATAATCCATGAAAATGATGATTTCTTTAGTACTGGTCAAACACCCAATAGCTGTGTCACAATATGGAGCTTGGCATACCGATGTGCAAGGGATCAGCTATGCCAAGTGCTTTGCCCCAGGCTCCTCACCAGTCCCTTGATACTGGGAACTGAGTGGGTCTTTGCAGTGTGCCCTCCTTTCTGGGGACCATCAGCCCCCAACTGCTGGCTAAAATCAGGTGGGGAGGCAATGGGAGACCTGTACTGTTCTCCCAGGTAGGAAGTGCTCATGGCTGTGTGTGCTCTACTCCCAAGTGGCTGCCAGTCCAGGGCTGGGCCCCAGACAGCCCACTGTGAGGGGATCTCACAGCTTCACGCCAGGAACAGCTGGTATATTTGCAGGGCAGGTTGCATTGCTCCTGATACTGATTTTTGTTTTCTTTTCCTCCTATTTTTTCCCCATGGAGAAATGGGAATACATGATGTTCCTATCACAGCATGAAGAATCTGTCTCAACAAGCCCCTCTGTGTGTGAACAGTAAATATGGCAAGAGACTCACCAAGTTTTTTGTTACACATGGCCATCCAGCCTGCAGGGAGAGAAGGGAGGAGCCGGCTCCTCAGAGACCTCCCGAGGTGGTGGAGAGGGCCAGATACTGCAGACTCTCCAAGGGCCTAGATTATGGGCCCTTTCTGTATCCACAGCAGACATGCAGCACTTAGAATAGCAAAATATTTATTTCGAGTTATTATTCACAACAAATATCAAGCAAGCAGGAGGAGATTTTGAGTTATTATATTGTGGTTTCTTTTATTCTGCCTTGGAGTGTGGAGACAGCGGTCTTGTTGGTCACCATACGGTCATCTGAGAGATGTCACTCACAAGTTTCATGGCACAGTGGCAGTGAGGTCCTTGTGACAGCCCCTTGCTGGGAAATGGGCCACCAACTATGACCTTTCCACTCAATGGGAGGTCTGGTGGTTCCAGCGGGTCACAGGGGAGGCTGCCGATGGCAGGTATCAGCCACAGAGCTGCGAAAAGATCTTCTGGTCCTACCTGTCACACCGTATCATTTTGTATCCTCTGCCAAATGGCCTTTATGTTCATAGTCCCATTAGAATGGTCCTTGTGTCTTGAAAGGGACCTCCTGCTAAATGCTTCTTGACCTTCAAAGGAACCCATAGTGGACTCAGGGACTATTTGGGCTGCATAGAAATAGCCAGTCTTTTTACAGGGGAGGAAATTGGTCTACGGAGAGGCTCAAGGCCTAGTTCAAGATCACACAGTGGGTAAGTGGCAGAGATCATCACAGGTTCCCAGGATTGCTTTCATCACAGGGTTGTGCCGTGTTCTTTGGGGAGGCCTAGTAGGGGAACTTGTCCAAGTCATGCAGTGGGCAGAAAACAGCTCAAATCCCTGTAGTATTCTGCTTGTGTTTTCCCAGTGAAGTGCTGCAAAATGGTGGCTTAAGTAATGGAGAGGTACTAGGTCTGGGTTCTGGAGGCTGGAAGTCCAAAGTCAAGGTGTGGGCAGGGCTGGCTCCAACCCAGGGCTCTAAGGAAGAATTTGTTCTGTGCTTTTCTGCTGGCTTCTGATGGTTTGCTGGCAACTGGTGACATTCCTTGGCTCATAGACCTATCAAGCCATCTCTGCCATCTTCTCCACACGACACTATCTTGTGTGTTTAAATTTCTCCTCTTACTAAGGACAAAAGCCACACTGGATTAGAGGCCACCATGCTCTATCATAGTAACTGGTTCCACACACAATGACCCTATTTCCACATCGAGGCACATTCTCAGGTGCTGAGGGTGAGCGTAGGAAGTTTGGGGAGACACAATTCAATCTACCACAACCCCCAGTCTCCTAACTCTTCCATGATCCTCTTGTTATCCAGAGCAAGATTTAATTTAACAATCATAATCACATGGAATATAACACAAGTTTCTTAGCAGCCTAGCCGGAATTACTATGGCTTTAAATAAATTGAAGAAAGTGACCCCATGACTCTGAAATACCTCCATGCAAATTGCTTGTGCCTCAGGCCCCTCTCAATGGCAGACTAGCTGTCTGGGAGGATGGGACTGGGGACAGAAATGGAAGGGATCAGACAGAGGATGAGGGAGGGTTAGGCCCAAGGCCCTGGGTCTGTTGTACCTGGCGTTTATTTGCACAGTCCATCTCTAGGCTGGGGATGGGGGTCGGCTCCATGAAGGCAGAGCTAAGAAGATTTGAGGGAGACCAGCATTGGGACTCAGAGGGGCCCCATTCAGCAGCAGAGCTGGCCAAAGCCTGATGTCTATTGCCTGGCAACATCAGGGCCACTGTAAGCATTTTAGGCTTGGTTCCTCACCTGGATTATGAGCCCTTTGAGGACAGAGTTTTCTCTCCACTGTCTTTCACAGTCTGACTGGAAGCCCTGGGTGCTGGGATCACTCACAGGTACTCGTGGCTCAGCCTCTATCTCCAACCCGGAATATTGGAGATGCCTTCCCTCCCACTCTTGATCGTTGCTTTGGTTGGTCCGGGTTGCTTGTGGCCTCTCGCCCTCCATCCTCCGTACCCCTCCCCCCTCCACTTCTTGTGTAATTAAAGGGAACATGTTCTGCATTCGTTTACCTTATACTTCATCAAACAGCTGAGAGATGAATTAAGAGGCCCATATTTCTATTTCAAGGTTCATGTGCTTTCACAAACTGTGCAAGTTGTGCTCTTAAAACCTGCTGCATCAGCAGGAAGCCTCTGCTCTGAGCATGGCCGTCTCTCCCCCTTCCTCCTGCCATTCCCCAGTGCAGTTTCTAAATAGATGTGATAATTGTGAAATGATGCTCAGAGCTGTCAAGGTTCTCTAGTCTCTTCTCCCTCCCCTCTTCTCTCCTTCCCCTTCCTCCCCCTTCCTCTTCCTTTCTCTGTCACTCTCTCACCTTACTTTCTTTGTATGAATTGCTCTAGAAATTTTCCTGGAGGGATGCCTGGTTGTTGGCTTAGCTAAGTTGATTGTAGCTAACATTTATTTAGTAGCTACTAATACAGAGAACTTTAGTAGGTACTTTGGTGGAAGCAAAACGTTAATAACTTAAATCTCTACAGTTCTTTATAGTTAACAAAATGAGTCTCCATTTATAACCCCATTGAGTTCTTGCAAGAGCCCTCTGACATGGGTAATTTTCTCATCAACTGTGCCCCTCTGCAGGGGACAACCTGAAGCTAGCTGGGTTAAATAACCAGGGGACTTCATTTTCACTGGGTCAGGACCTTCACAGTAGACCTCGAAGGCTGTAGGTCTTACATCAGAATAGTGACTTTAAATCCATAAAACAGAACCATGAAGTCACAGATGCTATCAAATATATTGAAATGAAATGTTCAAAATGAAAAAACAAATCTTAAGTAGTAAAATGTATGCTTCTTTATTAAGCATTAAAGAAGAAGATTCTTATAACTTGTAATTTTAAAATAATGACTTGTTTCAGGGAATAGCAAAGCATGATCTAGATTTCTGCCTATTGTTGTGAGTACAGTTTCATTGGAACACAATAGTGCACATTCACTTATATTTTGTCTATGGTTGCTTTAGAGCTGAGACAGCAGAGTGCGTAGGTACAACGGACCTGATGCCTAAAACATCTGCTATCTGAACTTGTACAGAAAAAGCTAGCTGACCCCTGTTCTAGTCAATATGTAGAGATATCTGCAACTAAGTTAATGAAATAGGAAAATGACTATAATGTCTACAGGTGACATAAATCTCACAGATTTCCAAAACGACTGAGGTTTGTTACTTCCATTCTTTATTGAAGAATGTTATCGTTCTTCCAAGTTCACGAATTTCTAGAATTCTACCTGTGGTGCTGGTGAAGTGGAATTCAAATCCAAGTTTGACTGGTCTGGAAACCAGCTCCTTGTTCTCTGGGTTTGGGAATTACATAGTCTATTTGGAGCACACAAGCCCACATAATCCCCCAGACAGCCAGTCTCTGCCTAGTGCTATCACAAGGAGAGAAAGATACCAGACTTTGGGCAAGGTGATGGTAGTCTTTGACAAACCCAGGACCACTGGGTGTGGTTGTGTGGCTCACTGTCTCTTGTTGTATTGAGGGATTTTGTTCCTTTGTCCAGTTATCACAAAGGTGCTCTGTGGGCTGTGGACAGCTTGGGGACATCTTCCCTTGTGGCAAATGGATGAACCTATGCTTGGACTCAGACTCAGTGGGTGCTCATCAATGTGTGGTCAGTTCCTTCAGAAACAGAAAGTTGTAGGTTCATTAATTAATCACTGACTCTTGGATAGATCACAAGAAAGAGGGAAGATCTTCCTTAGATTGAAGAATTTGACAGACTTTGGTCTACAGACTTCTACTCACTCATCCCTTTGTCCACATCTTCCTCACTCCCTAACAAATGTTCAGTGATTTGCTACT
>RJWT010053062.1:0-10471 GCA_004365215.1 Cuniculus paca | reverse complement strand
GAGACAGAATCTCACTGTGTAGTTTAGGCTGATCTCAAACTCACTATGTAGCCCAAGCTGGCCTCGAACTCACAGTGATCCTCTCACCTCAGCCTCCCGGTTGCTGGGATTATAGGTGTGAGTCACCACACCTGGCATGTATAGGTTCTTGAGGAAGCTCTAAATAAAACATCTGGAACTTTTGGAGGGATTTTTCCATCAGGGCTGTCTTAGCAGAGACTTCTTAAATATGAGTCTGTTGACATTTGTATTGAAGATTCCCTTTTCCTTTCCTGGTAATTTACCTTTAGCAAGTACATTTAATTAGAGCAAGAATTTTGAAATTTTCAAATTGGTTTCAAAGTTGTACGTTTGTCTACTTAGAAACTGCTTGACCATTCATTGTGTATGCAGATGGGAGCTTGTGCCTGGCAAATGGTGTCCGGGGAAAAGATAGTTTTGACAGTTTTTCTTAGAGCCAAGTCTTATTAGAGCAGGAGGCCAAAAGAAGAATGTGTGTCCCTTATAGTTTGAGACCAGTGAAAAGTTGGTGAAAGTTCTATAATCAAAAGTTATGAGTACATATACTTGCCTGCCCAATCTAGTCTGTTCGCATACCATGGCCAGCCCTGACACAATGGCTTCTTGGGTCTAAAAATAGTTGGCTAATGGTAAATGACAGTTCCTATGGCAGAGTAATTTGAGGTCATTGTAATGCAGTCAACCACAGCCTGTCTTTTCAAAAATATCAATATTTCATTCATTGTGAATTTTGGCATAGATTTATATTTGAAAGTAGTGGATTAAGAGAGTCCTATTTTATTTATATTTTTGCATATTTTTTATTCTGCATATCTTGTTTCTGTTATTTCTCTGTTATGTTCTTGAGTTTTGGTACCCCTTACATTTTGCACTTGACCTCCTCCAAAAGGCTGGGAAGTGATTGTGCCCCTCACATTTTGTACCCTAGGTAGGTGCCTTGCTCATTTTAAGTCTTATCCTTCCCCTGCAGGGACCCCTCGCACAATTTCACTCATGAGCAATGGTAGTCTTGTCCCAGTGGTAGTCTCCTGTTCACTGATGTCAGGCTGACATTTTTTTTTTGGAAAAGTCTTCATTCTTCTGAATTTTTGTGGGGGGGGGGTAGAGTCTTTTAGAGACAGGATCTCGCTGTGCAATTCAGGCTGACTCTGAGCTCGCTTTGTAGCCCAGGCTGGTATGGAACTTGCAACAATTCTCTTGCCTCAGCCTTCCAAGTACTGGGATTACAGGTGTGTGCCACCACGCCAGGCTCTCTGAATTTATTAAGGCCAACAGGTTCTCTGTTGGAGAAGATGAAACCATCTTTTGATCTCTAAGTGATTTGATGTCTTGCCACACTGTTCTAAGCATTCTGGAGGGAAAGTTCCCTTTGCCAGAATCATGGCTTGACTTGGAGGTGAGGGAATTTACTGTGTCCAGTCAAGTACCGTTGCAATCCAGTTTGTCCACCCTGCACGCCAGCACTCTTGAAGTTGCTAGCATTGTCTCTTGTAGGTGACCCAACACCTTGTAAGGCGGGTGCATTCTTCAGCGTGGGTTTTGGTCCTGGTGTGATGTTCTCGTGATGAAGCAGATTATACAGTGTGGTGGGTTACAAGTTGGAAGTTGAGCTTGCCTGTCTATAACATCTCAGCAACTCAATTAATAACCAACTTGTTTGCCTTCTCTGAGAACGAAACACGCATTGAAGGTCCTCGCACTGTGTCTGGCACACGTTAAACTTTCAGTCCATGGTAGTCATTGCTGTCAGTTTATGTCTATTTTCCCTTTCCTCTCTTTCCCTGGAGGTATTTATCAAATGTTCTTTTAACACCCACTTTGTGCTCAAGACTAACTGTGGCATATTGTATTTATAGGAGCCTTTTCCTGGCACAAGTCTGATCCTGATGGGTGTGTTTTGCTTGTTTTATGTTTCATATGAGCTGAATCGTAGAAAAATACTCACCTGAATTTGTGTCTTGTGTAACAGCAGCTTGGGCATTGGATATTGGGTAGGCCTCTGAGTAAGCAGCGAGGGCCCTGTATTAGTTTTATGTTGCTGTATACGAATCATCATCACAAACTCAGTGGCTTCAAACAGCACACACTATGATGTCACCGAAGTCTGGGCACTACTGAGCTCGGTCCTTGTGTCCAGGGTCTCGCGAGATTGCAGTCAAGTTCTCATCTGAGCTGTGTTCTTATCTGAAGGCTTGGCTGCGGGGTCTGCTTTTGAACTTTTTCAAGCTATTGGCAGAATTCATTTCCTTGTAGTTTTCTGACTCATGGCCCCAGCTTCTTACAGCTGCTGGCTGAAGACCAATGTTGTGCCCTAGAAGTCGTCCCTGGTTCCCTGGCGTCACGTGGCCTTGCTCCTGTTCACTGCACAGCTGTGCTATTGGCTTCTTCACAGCCAATCAGGAACTCGCTCTCTGTGGTGGGCTAGGATGGGTTTTAGGTAATGAGTCCTAACTATAGGAGGGACAGCCCACCGCCTTTGCTACATGCTATTGGCTGGAAGCGAGTCACGTGCTCCGCCCACAAAGAAGGGGAGGGCGTGTGCAAGGACGCACCCCCTGGAGGGGGAGGTCACGGGCTATCTGAGACTTCTGCCTGCCGCAGCCACCACAGAGAAGACACTTCAAGGCTAGTGCCTGGCCTTGGTAAAAACTGTGTAACGTCTCACAGGACTCACTGCAGTTTATTTCGTGGTTGTGTCCCAGCGTGGGATGGGGATGGAATTTGACTTGGGGATCATTAGAGTGTGTTATGTCTGTATCACATGCTAAGTACCATGAAGGACCAGTCAACCTTACAGCTTTTGAGATCGTCTGCATGGAGGATCTATGAGAGGCAGAGGCTGTAAACCGCATTTAAAACAGAAGGAAGACCCTACTGAGCTTATCTGGCCCTGCTTTCTGCCTCTCAGCAGGCATTTGCTTCGGCGAGATCTTGTTACCCGTCCAAACAAAACAAGCAAGGAGACAAAACAGCCCCTAAAACTTCCTGCTGCCCTCTTAGAGAAAGTGGAAAAGGAAGTGCTTTCCTAACTCTTCTCAAACCAGAGGACTTTTGAAGTGTGATTGTGTTTGGCTCTGTGCTGAGACAGTTGTTTTGGGAGGAGAACTGCACCATCCCGCATGTGTGTGGAGGGCCCCAACCTTTCTTCTCAAGTGCATTCGAGTCTCCTGACCCTGCAGATGGGGGCCAGCTTGCAAGGGGCAGGAATCGGCCATTGGTTGGTGTCTGGTGGCCTCTCTTGACGTTGGACGTGACCAGGACGTTACCTGGAGTGGTAAATTGCTGATGCAGCATAATATATGACTTGTGCATGCACACACGTGGTGTGCACAAGAGACTACCAGCCCCTTTCTTGTGGGTGGCTGGCTTCTGAGGGCAACTGAAATTTCTGCAGGGGTGTCTTCATAGGAGACGTCAAAATAAAAATATTCCCAACAGTTTGGGGAAATGGAGCCTACTGTATTTACAGGGCATCTACTTGGTGATTTCTGTGGCATTTACCACCTACCATCCAGGTTTCTCAGCTTTGCAAAGAGCTAACACCCAAGTCACCTACCTCACATTTTAACAAGATAGGAAAATTACCAGCCCAGCACTTATTTTTGTACCAAAGGGTATTTCCACAGGGGGAGAATTTTCCTCCCCTCAGAAGGCCATTGCCACCTCAAAGGCATGTGTGCTCAGCCAGGTAATGGGGACAATGTGAAGACAGAGCAGCCAGGATACAGTCCCTGGGACTCGCGGGAGATGCCTGCTAAGCTCTGATTGTATTTTTGGATGCTGCAAAGCTGGTGTGTGGTTTTCTAGTCCGCCTTTCATGCCTCCTGATAATAGAGGCTACCGAGTAGCCTGAGCCCTTGCCTTTTCTCTTTAAAGAAGCCGAGATCTCAGCCTTGCTGGGTCAGGAAAGGCAACCTTCTCACCTTTCAGCACAGCATGCTGGTGCAAAGCTATTCTTAGTGCGCGTGTATTTCCTTGGCAGCCAGGCCTTGGTACTTCTCTTTCTCTCTCTCTCTCTGTGTCCTACCCCCCTCTTCTGCTGTGTATAATGTGGCCTGAAACTGGCATCTACCACAGCCTGGGAGGTAGATGTGAATGAGGCAGCGAGTCCTGGTAACGAAAGTGTGAGTCTCGGTTGACTTGGACAAAGGGGAACAGGGCAGAGATTCAGGGGAAGCTCTTTACCCTGCCATGTCTTGCTCGGACAGAGGAAACATGACTGTGTCATGGAAGTACTTAGCACAGCACCTTCCTGCTACATTCTTCTAATAAGAGCACTAGCAGGTCCTTATCCAAAGAGGTGAGTGACTAGTGCCATATTCATTTTATAGAAATGGGCACTGAGTTACTTGCTACATGTTAGAATCACCTGGGAAGTTTCTTTTCTGTTTTTTTTTTTTTTAATTGAGGCCAAAATCCACATACCATAAAATGTATCCCTTTAAACTGTATCCTTCAATCAATTTTAGTCTTTTTATAAGGTTGTGCAACCTCATCACTAATTCCAGAATATTGTCATCTCCTCCTCCCCCAAAGTAAGCCCATGACTCATAAGCACTCACTCCCCCTTTCCCTTTCCACTAAGCACTGGGAGCCACGACTCTGTTTTTTGTTTCTAGGGATTTATTTGCCTTTTCTGGACATGCTTATCAGTAGGACCATGCCATATGTGGCCCTTTATATCTGATTCTCTCATTCAGCATAAGGTCTTCAAGGTTTATCTATGTCGCAACACGTGTATCACGACTTCATTTCTTTTTTATGACTGAATCATATTCCATAGTGCAGATGCAGGATATTTTGCTTATCCATTCATCCACTGGCTGACATTTGGGTTGTTTCCATGTGTTGGCTATTGTGAACACGGCTGCTATGAATGTTTGTGGATGAGTTTTTGTATAGTCTATGCCTTCTGTGTGCTTAGATATACACCTAGGAGTGGAATTTCTGGGTCATATGGTAACTCCTTGTTCGAGGGATCAGGGAACTGCCAACCTGTCCTCCACAGTGACTGAACCATTTTACACCACTGCAAGCAATGCATGGACATTCCAATCTCACACCCTTGCCATCACTTAGAACCATTGTCGTTTGTCTTTTTGTTTATAGCTATCCTAGGGTGTGATGTGGTCAGCAAACTTTCTTCAAGATATTATGTGAAGCTTCCACTTGTCTTTCTTGTAATTGGTTTTATCATTACTATGTTTTAATTTCTCTGGTTAAGTCACATGTACAGCCCAGATCGAGAGCCATTGGGTTGGAGGACTGTTTTGTACGAATGAGGTAAATAGCCCTCTGTGCAGGGCCCAGAGTGGTATCAGACCGCAAATCATAAGTTCTAAGAGAGTGGGCATAACAAGGTCAGTAATATGTCAAAATTTGACACAAACTTGAAAGAGGGCACAAAGTTTAAAATGGGGACATAAAAAGTAATAAATATCATTTTACATTTTCATATGTAATATTTTAATGTCATATTGAAGAGATTAGTACAAATCTTAATTTGTATTTGTATTAAGAGATTAATACAGAAGTTCATAATAAAGAAAAGTAACATTTGTTTCATGGTATTGAGAATTGAAACCAGAGGCTTTGTACTGAGCTACATCACCTTTTTCATTTTGAGACAGGATCTTAGGTAGAGCTCGAACTTGTGGTCCTCCTGCCTCAGCCTACAAAATTGCTGGATGACAGGTGTGCACCACCACACCTGGCCAACAGATAACATTTTATGCACAAACAGCCTATGACCCATAATTTGTACAATTCATGTCACTCTCCTCACCCTAATGCTGGCGTGATTAAGACCTGTCTTTAGTTAAAATTTTGTTCTTTGTAAATTTGCTTTGGAGTTAATTTTGACTTTTTAAAGTACTGCATTAAGATATTACTTATCTTGATTACTGAGTTTTTGTGGCCTCCTTGTATTTTGCATCCCACACGAATGCCTTGCAGTCCTTGCCCCTATCTTGGCCCTGATTTTACCTGCCTCCTAGAGATTGTGAAAAGTAAGTACTGATTATATTCTGGACACCCATAGGTGCTCTCTGTAATCTTGTTTTTTTTGCACCCAATCTCACACGAAGCCGTGTGAAGTGGGTGATAGATTCCTCAATTTACGGATTCAGATATGAAGTTCAGAGAGATGATGTAACTTGACCTGAATCACACAGCCTGTGGGTGGGGAGTCTGGATTTGGACCCAGATCTTTTTGCTGAGATGAGCACGCTCGTATCCTTAGGTATATGGTGTTTCACAGACCTCAACCAACCCTGGGAAGTATGAAGTGTACAAAATGTTAGTCCTTTTCTACAGATGAGAAGACTGAGTCCCAGGCATTAATTCTTTGATGACTGGGCCACTTCCCTTTTTCCTGTTACTGAGAATTGAACCCAGGGAGTGCTGAGCTACATCCCAGCCCCTTCTCATTTTAAGGATTTTGCTAAGATGTCCAGGCTGATCTCAAACTTGAGATCCTTTTGGATCTTAAGTAGTTGGGATTACAGGTGTATACCATTGTGTACAGTAACTTTTTTTTGAAAAGGCTTTTGTTTGATTCACTTAGGTTCTCATCCCAGTTTCCCCTTAAATTTTTATTAGCAATTCACTTACTCAGAAAATAATTATTAAGTCCAGCTTTGTGTCCTCTTTTATATTGATTGTGGGACAGGGGTAAGACAGACACAGTCCTACATCTGGAGGAGAGATGTAGTACTATTTATAAAACTCTGCTTTATAAGCAACTGCTCATAAAATTGATTTTTTGGTACCTAGAGCAGGGGTCAGCACACTTTTCCATAAGAAGCCAGATAGTAAATATTTTAAACTTTCTAGGTCATTCAGTCTCTGTGGCAAGTGCTCCACTCAGCCCTTGTAGCATCAAAGAAGCCACAGACTATATGTCGTTTAATGCTTGTACTCGTGTTCCAATAAAACTTTATTTATAAAAACAGGCCAAGGGCCAGACATGGCCATCGAGCAGTCAGTTTGCTTACCCCTGGTATCGTGTAAGAAAAATCTTTTCCCAGAAGCCAGTATGTGGGAAAACGTCTGAATTTGGCCAGTGAAAACCAAAACTTGAAAGGGTAGAGACGCAAATTAGATAAGTTTTAAAAGGAAGAAGTGAATGAAGTAGAAGTATCATAAGAGCCATGAGAAGGACAAAGATTCCAGTTGTTGCTTCTCACTTTAGGTGTATTAAGACGTTTCTAATAAAGGGAGTGTGCTTTCATGATTGGAATGAGAGCGCTAGGACTTTGCTTACTTTTTGCCCTTCCCCCTCCTTTGAATGATTTAATTTTCCTGAAATGAGGGATAGCAGCGCTTAATTGCGTAGCAAGGTGACCCAGTAGTAGTTCCTCATCCACAAGGGAATCCAGCAGCCCTTGGAGGTGGAAGATGGGGTGTTGCAATATTTCACCCTGAGACTCCCTTTTCCCATCTGCTGGAGCCCAGGTCTCCTGACTCCCAGTCCAACCTCATTTCCATTACGTCATTGGAGTGTGATGCAAGATTTGGTGGAAAGATGTCTCCTGGTGGATCTAAGTGGGAAAAGAAAATTCAGAGCTCATGGGTACACGAACAGCTTCAAATACCATAAAATGACTCTAAAGAAAGGATCCCCATGTAAAGTAGATTGGATGTGGAAGCCTGGGAAGATGGGTCTTCTAAAGTTTCTAGAACCTGCAAAAGATTTTTGTGGGGTTTAAAAGTGTGAGTTTTGAACGCACAGTCTTGTGGAGTTTTGAGATTGCTCCCCTTGTCTGGAACCTTAGGCGAGCGTTGATGTGGCTGGAGATTACTTGGATCTTGTTTGAAGATACATGCTCCTGCCTGCTTGTCACTCACTTGCCTGTGGGTCTTCTGTGGCATACAATTTTGAGCAGCGCTCCTGCTTAGCTCAGTGAGCCTTCACATTCACATCCATAAGCTGGGAAGAACAGAGGCTGGGCTTCTAGGATGTTGCGTGGACGTCCCAGGGTGGTGCTTCTCAGAGCGCGCTCCCTGGACCAGGGACAACAGCATCATCATGCAATGTGCCAGAAATGCAAAGTTGGGCTTCTGCCCAGACGGACCACTGAGTCACTGACTCTGGGGCTCAACTGCTACATTTTCAGGAGGCTCCTGGAAGACCGTGATGCTTGCTCAAGCTTGAGAACCACTGGGGTAGGACCGGGTCCTCAGCCTCAGCACAGTTAACACTCAGCCTGGGTTATTCTCGTTGAGGGCACTGCCTTGTGCATTGGGGGACGCTGAGCACATCCTTGACCTCCGAGCACTGGATACCAGCAGCATTGCTTCCCTGCGTGTTTCCACACATTGTCAGATGTCCCCGTTGAGGATGCATTCGCACCTAGTTGAGGCCCATGGACTCAGGACGGAGCAAGTGCCGGTGTATGATAGGCTCTGAAGGTAGTGTAAAGTTTCCTTCCTTCTGCAGTTCAGCCATTTGAACTGAAGTGGAGTGGGGAGAAGCAGAGGCAAGATGCCACCCTGCTGCACGTTTTTGAGTGCACTGACACTGTCGCCCTGAGTCTCATTATTTAAAAATAGACATACCGTGTAATAAACTTTCTAACAAAATTTTCCTTTGGGTTAAAACTAAACATGGAAAATCTCAGCCCTGGGGACCTGTGTTAATTTTCCCCTAAGAGCTCGGTGACTACGAGTGGGGATTTTAGTGGAAAGTTTTGGGCTGTCATCACCATCACTGTCACTGTCACTGTCACTGTTACCATAGAGTTTACTGCCCTGACTCCAGCCACGTGGTTTTTCCACTGCACCTTGGCCTCCTGTCCTTTGAGAGCTGCCCAGCGCCCGCCCTTTACACCCAGTGGCTTTGGCTTGCTAACATTTTCCTTCTCAAGTGTGTGTTTCCCTTCTGCATGAGACCTGAGTTTGAGGAGACACCTGAAGCTTGGAAGGGAGTATAATTTCCAGAGTTGGACGACTTGGGTTGTGATTCTCCCTGCACTACTAACTTACATGGTAGATTCTGGGCAAGCTGTTTCAGTGTGTGGTTGTACCTCAGTTTCTGCATCTATAAGATGGACACCATGATACTTTTTTATATTATGGTAAAATATGGTACAATATACATAATGGAGTATTTACTATTTTTTTTTCTTTTTCACAGTGCTGAGGATTGAACCAGAGCCTTCACGTTGAGCTATATCCTCAGCCCTTTCATTTTTTATTTATTTTGAGACTGGGTTTTGCTAAGCTGCTAAGTTGCCCGGGCCATGCTTGAACTGGGCACCCTCTTGCTTCAGCCACTGATTACAAGCTGGCTGACAGTTTCTATCTTCACTGTTTTCAGTGTACAGTGCTGTGGCCATTAAGTACATTTGCATTGTCCTCCAACCATCTCCACCATCTATCTCAGAACAGTTTTATTACCCCAAACTGAAACTCAGCCCACATTGAACACTAACACCCGGACTTGGCCAATGTGGTCTGCCACACGAATCTCATGGGGGGGTGGCTTGAGCAGCAGGAATTTATTTCTCATGGTTCTGAAAGCTGGGATGTCAGAGATCAGTGAGCCAGCGTGGCTGGGTGGTGGTGCGGGCCTCTTCCTGACTGTGCGCTGCTGTGGTAGAGGATGGCTGAGCTCTGACTTCTTCCTCTTCCTGGAAGGTCACTAATCACATCACGGGGGCTCATCCACAGGACCTCACCTGAAGCTTGACTACTTCCTGCAGGCGCCCCCTCCCAAGGTGCTCAGATGGGGAGTTAAAGCTTCACCTTGTGAATTCCGGGGGCACACAAGGTTCAGTCTCCCCATCACTCCCACTCTTCAAGCTGGGATCTACTTCCTGTCTCTGTGACTGGGACAGATCTAGGTTCCTCCTGTAAGTGGAGTCACACAGAACTTGTTCTTTTGGAGAACCATGCTTTGGGTGTGGTAGAAGCTCTTATTTGTAGCACTGACCCTCTTTGAATCCCCCAGAAACCTCTTCCAGAGCCGATCCAGCCTCTAGTGAAAAGTTTGGAAGGCCTTGGGAAAATCAAAGGGTGAACATATAAATGAAAACTGAAAAATTCTAACACTTCTACAGTTATACCCAGGAGGAGTGAGGACAGCAGTTATTTGGGGCTCACAGATTGGGCACCCAGCCCCGCTTGCTCCTGGAGATGAAAAAGACTTTGTTGTGGCTCATCTGGGTAGTGCCACTCATCACTCATGACTGGCCTAAGCCAATATCATTCTCTTTGCAGTGATTGAGCGGTCATGGCCCTGCGACCCCATCCTGGGCAGTGTGGTGTGAAGGGACGTTTGTGGAGGATGGCTGCTGGGAAAGGTGTTCCTCCCTTACCTATGGAAGGAGATGCACAGGAGAACGTGCTTGTCCCCAGTGAAGTTGTTTACATGGAGCTGCTGCAGCCATTTTGTGCCCACTAGGAGCTAAACTGCACGCGGTCCCTTGCTTTGTAGATGGGCCACTGA
>RJWT010053061.1:0-10478 GCA_004365215.1 Cuniculus paca | reverse complement strand
AGACAAACCAATGTATGCTGGTTGTAACCAGTAATGTAAATGGCCTCAATTCAGCAATAAAAAGAAACACAGGGAGAGTAGACCAAAAAACAAGATCCATTAATATACTGCATATAAGAAACACATTTAACTTAAAAGGAAGTTCACAGACTGAAAATCAAAAGGGAGAAAAGAATTGTTCATGTGACAGAAGATCAGAAAAAAAGCAAAGATAATTAGCCCAGCAACCACAGAATGAGTAAGAAAGATATGGCATTTTCATACAATGGAAAGTTACCCAGCTACAAAGTAGGATAATCTTGAGGTTCTTTGATGGCAACTGGAGGTCATGTTCATGGGTGAAACAGTTTGAACTCATACAGGTGAACACTAGTATAAAAAAACAGGACTTAGTGGGACCCAAAAACACAATAGATATTATAAAAGTTATGGGGAGGAAACACCTAGGGGGAGAAGGTGGTAACCAGTGTTAATTTCTTACTGTCTTGTCTTGAACTCTTGTAATGTTTTCACAATTTTGGTAGGTTTGGTTCTGTTCTGTCTTGTTCTGTTAGATTTTACTGTGTCAGATGGTATGGGCAGCTAGTTTAAACACAATGGGATGTATTATGGTCATCATGGCTGGTTTCCTATTATCTTGTTTTGTAGTCCTATAATGCTTTCATTTTTCTGTTTAATTGGTTTTACTCTGTTTTGTTTGATTTTATTATATCTGATGGTATGAACAGCTATTTTGAAGAAAAAGAGACATTATAGCTTTCATTCTTTTGTTTTGATTGGTTTTAGTCTGTTTTCTTATTGATTTCACTGTGTATGAGATTATGGGCAGCTATTTTGAAGAGGACAAGAGACACTAGGGAAGCCATCATTGATTTCCTATTGTCTTGTTTTGAAGTCCCATAACACTCTCATTCTATTGCTTTGACTGGTTTTATACTATTTTGTTTTATTGGATTGTATTGTGTGTGAAGGTATGGACAGTTATTATGAAGAAAACAAGAGACCTTATGGTAGCCACTGTTGATTTCCTGCTGTCTTGTGAGGTCGTGTGTTACTTGCATTGTTCTGTTCTGATTTGCTTTGTTTTGTTTTGTTCTTTTCTTTTCTGTATTGTTTTATTCTCTTTAAAATAAAAAAAAATCTCTTTTCCACACTGACACTACAATCAATAGAAAATGTCAACATGTAGTGTTTCTTTAATTCTGGAAGCAGGAAACTATTACATTGAAAGACATGAAATTGCCATTTTTGTGGGTAAAAAATTGCCAGATATTGGCAATTTCATGTGATTCTTATAAATAGATGATGGAGCATGTGCTTTTACACTACTTTAAATTTTTGAATCTAAAATGATTCTATAAAGAGCAACTTGCCTTTGATAGATAGACAACCTGAGAGTTTTTCCAGGGAAACAGTCGTATTTTCTTTAGAGTGATTTGAATTTAAAACACTCTATAAAAAAAAAATCAGGAGAAGAAAAGGCAGGTTTAGCTCTCCTTTCTTGTTAGCATAGGAAAGGAAATTCAGGGATAACCAATGAAAAAGTTTCATAAATTGTAGGTGTGGCACTGGAAAGCAACATGATTGCTTTACTTGATATTCAAAATGATGTTTAACAGAGCCATATTAAAGTGGGAATCATTTGGGAGGACTTTTTCTTTTTACTATCAATTTCAAGTTACAAAAATATTGCATAAATCTTTGTATTGATATACAGATAAGTAAACTATGTAAAAATCTTTGCATTGATTTTTTAATGCACGAAGGTGGATAGCCATGCTGAACTTTATTGTTGATTTCATAATAATGGAAACCTTTTTCCCTAGGCAATTAACATTGTTTAATTACCATCCCACCTTGAAATGAGGCCTGCATGTCCACAGTCACATAAATAGAATTCTAAGGAAGCATCAAACTTCAAGTACATTTATTTAAACTCTCCACTGAGTTTGGATGCTGAGAAAGTAACGTTCATCAAAATATTGCATAGTCAGCAGTAATTGGGCCCTTAGCATTTGCATTCTGTATTGGAAAGAAACATTATTCTAGACATGTTGAGTACAAACCAGTCATGTTAGCAACAGTAAAACAAATGTTCCTCTGATTTCACATCTTTTGCACTATTCAAGGTTTGATAGTATGAATTTTCAAACATATACATGTATCTTTTAGTAAAAGAAATCATTTTGCTCCAAGCTAAGAAACAAACTTTAGGGATTACTCATGTATTGCTATGTATTTATAAAGCATTTAATATCAATGTCCAAGTATTGTAACATTTTATTCTTCTATGCATTATTCTCAACATTTTTAATGCTTTTCATTTCTGTTTTACATTAAACAAAACAAATTATTTATTCCATACACAAGCATGGCAGGCACAGAGCAAGATGTTTCTGTACTACTTAGGTCATTCAATTGTCACAGACTCTAGAAATAGCTGTGGCTCCATTACCTTTCCTCAAGTAAAAAAGAATCACATAACTAATCCCAAGAGTAGGTTTGAAATCATGTTTTTTTTCCATCTATCATTGTGTAAGAGTTAACCAGAAATATGCAATGCAGTTCTAACTAGATATTTTGAAATTCATACAATAGTATGATACAGATTTTAATAGAACTTACCTTGGAACCTTGCTGAAGTACTGATTATGTTTCAATAGTTGGGGTGGAGCTAAAGAATCTACATTTTTCATAAGGTAGTAAGTGATATTGGTGGTCCACAGATCCTACTCATGATGTTAAGGGTGACAAAGTAGAAAATGAATGTTTGTACTTCAAAATGAAAGAAACAAAACTACTTTAAGAAGCAGGTGTCAGAAATTCATCACACTCTAAAAGGATTGCCTTTCCATGTACTACTGGAGTAGGAGGAGTTCCTGGAGTCCATGAAATTAAATAGTAGATGGAACACTAGGGGGAAATTAGCCATAGTATTTGAATTTGGATGAGCTATGCAAAACAAGAAAAAAGAATTAAGAGGAGGCCAGTAATAAGAACAACAGGGATGAAATAAAGCAGAGACAAATAGAAGATATTCTGGAGTTCATGCTCCAAATAAACATTGTACCCTATGTCACAGGAATGCTTAAGAAGGACATGAAGTATCACAAAATGCTCTTTCATGGAGCTGCCCATCACATAGAACTTCCAACTAGCCTGATCCTTTGCCCCTTCCCTTCAGGCAGAGGCTAGGACTCACATACCTCCCAGTGAATGAGCAGGGACAGGGACATTTAACTGGGATCAGGCACCTTATCTCAACAAGTTTACCTACAGCCAGCCTCTGGTTAGCAGAGATTAATGTTACTCATCATGCAGTCATTTAATATTTTAAATTCATCCTAGAACAGTAATAACTCCTGACATCTTGCTAGAAATGCAACTTCTTTGTCTCCACCCCAAACTAAATCAGAATTTGCAGCTTGGTGATCTCTAGGTGGTTCTTATCTACAAAGATCGTTAAGATGCCCTGGTGCAGTATAAAGCAGGGGAAAGTTCCAGATAGTTGATAAGTTTGGATGGGAACACAGAGGGTTTGGGGTAGACAGACTTTTATTTATGGCCCTATAGAAGAGGAAAAACCCAGAAAATGTGAGGAGGTTGACTTAACTGAACTAGAGCTACAAAGACAAAGCTACTGTGGGGCAAAGAAGGAGCTGTTGGGCTAGCCTGTGTTAGCTCGGATGTAACAGGCAATTTGTGGAGGCTCCATAGGGTTGAGTCTCAGGGCCACAGTGTCCCTGTGTTACTTTCCTGACTGCACCAATGACACCCATCACTGGATCCCAAAATGAGAACTTTCAGCTGAATGTAGCAACACTTTGTCTCTGTTACTTAGATGACTGCATCGTAGTCCCAGGAAGATGCTTGTAGGGAGTTGAAATTGCTTAAGAAAATACAGTAGCTTCTCCTTCATCACGATGTTTTCACTTCTTTTTAGAATATTCCTTTCTAAGGATGTCTCAACTCTTCTTATCTTAAACTCTACATCAACAAGGTCAAAAGCAGCTGAGACAGAAAGACACGGGGCTGCTCATCTCTTCCTCTATCATGATACAAAACACATTGGTCCCATAGGCTGATCAATTAGTAGATTGATGCAGACTATAGTAATTTAGCTTAGGATTCTGGATGTAGCTGGCAGTTCTTCAGGCCTTAATGTCTTTGTGCTTCACTGCTAGCTCTACCAAGGGCTGGATGCTCAAAGTCACCTCTATCTCATCTCTCACTCTCCAGTGAATTTTCCCGAGCTAATTCACAGATAAGTAGCTGGGCCCCCATGGTTTTTCTGGGTCTCAAGGTCCCTAGGGCATGGGCTAGAATGACAAAATCAAATCACATGGTCGGCCATTACACCAAAGTGGGGATAACACATTACTTCAGTATCACACCATCAGTGTGTGAGTATAGGGAAGGAAAGCATTGTGTCCCATTGTGCAATCAATCTTGTCACATAGGCCAAGCAGAATTTCAAGAGGCTTTTCACAAAGAGAGATTGTGTTTCATTCATCTTTATTTCTTTAGCATCATCTTGATATTCTCAGCACCTAACATATTTTAGACATTTAAAAAATGCCTGAGAAACAGTTTAATTTATTTTGTTTTGCTCTTTAATTTGCTTTTTAAACTCGAAGCCAAATTCAAATTCTGAAGGAATGTGATGTTTATCATACTCATGAAAGGAATCAGAATATATAACCCCAAAATATACTACTTCTGCATAGGAATTATTTTGAACTGAAGACAGTTGAGAAAAAGTAGACTCAGAAAGAGTTTTGTGCCATCTCCTTACACCTGTAAGTGAATCATAAATTTTTACTGTGTACCGAAAAAGATAAGAATGATTCCAGAAATGACTCATCACTGGAGAAGGGTCAAAATGGGTTTGCACAGACAAACATCAACATCACTAATAACCCTTTCCTATCATCAGTTTCCCCGTATATTTCGCTTGTCACAATTTATCACCACTAGGCACTCAAAATCCCTCTTCTCTGCCAGGTCACTTTTCCACAATTTATCACCCGTGTTACAATTGCATATAAGTTGCAAGTCATGCTACTCCTTTGAGTTTTTACTTATTTTCTATGAAGCTCTGTGAACATAAGCTTTTTCTCTATTAATCTGACCCTTGTAAGCTTAATTTGCCAACCTCAGATATGGAATCTAAAAGGATAAAGGAAAAGGCCTTTCTCCCCTACACTCACAAAATGACTATGATAGAATAATTGTTTTCAGTGTCATGTTTGATAATATCTACCAAGAAAATACAAAAAATAGAGAACAAAAAATTTAAATGTCGTTGTTGAAAATGGATTTTGTCTCATTTAACAAAAACTTTCAACAAAAGTTTTGCCCAAAGATAATTATTATAACTTTGTGTAGGGCAAATTTTGCAACATTAAAATGTAATTTTAAAAGTATAGGAAGTTTAGGGGATACAAACTGACATAATAATAAATACCCATAAGAAAGATATCAGTGGGAATTATTTTTATTAGTACATGTTTGCAGTGCATAATCTTTACATTCCTTGTGGGGAGTTGGTACATATGCATAACACATCTCGTTTTCTTTACTTTGAGGAGAATAAAACCAAAAACACTAAAACATAATAAAGCCAATCGAAACAAAACAATGAAAGCAATACAGGACTTCAATACAAGTTAATAGGAAATCAATAATTGCTTCCATACTTTATCTTGTTATCCTTAAAATAGCTGTGCATACCATCAGACATGATAAAATCAAACACAACAAAACAGAATAAAACCAAACAAAAGAAACCAACGAAAATGATACAGGACTTCAAAACAAGACAATAGAAAATTAACAATGGCTACCCTAATGCCTCTTGTTATCTTCAAAATAGCTGTCCAGATCATCAGACAAAACATGCAAAATTAACCAAACAATAGAAGAACTAAGTTGCTTCTTTACTTCAGTTGTTCTCTTTTCATAAATTTTAGGTGTGTGACTTCTGATTTCTACCTGTCTGTGTCTCCTGAACTTGTTCTGTGTGGGCTGGAGGTCTGAGATTGTATTTTGCTCCTTTGTCTTGACATTTTTCTGTGTTCCTCCAAATAAGCCCATTGCTGCATCCTGGGTGCTTCTGGCATTGGCTACCAGTCCCTCAGTGCAGGAGATTGGACTAGGCCCCTGGATTCTTCTGATCTGGGGTTCCTGGAGTGTTGGAGAGGCACAGGTTGGTGGCTCACTGATGCTCCCCCAATGGCAGCAGGGCCTTGGGGCTTGGTTTCTTTCTGTTAACTCCATTGTTCACTGGTTTGGCTCAGCTCTGATATTGCTTTGCTGATTTTTGGTCTAGTTGCTTTGTCTCTCTATGGAGTATTGAGGTGTCCTGTTACAACTGTGTTATTGCTCATCCAATTTTCCATGTTCTCCAATAACTTTGGGTGCTCCTGTATTAGGCGCATATACATATATTTATGATTGTTATGGATTTGTGCTGTCCCCAGATTTCTCACTGAGAAATCAATCTCATTTTATTCTTCCTTGCCTAATCTTGCAGCTGTTGGATTGATTTCTCATGGTCTCTTGCTATTTTTGAGTTCTCTTTCTTTTCATCATCACTAGTTACAATTCTATCTTCAAGGTCTGAAATTCTGTCCTTTCCTTCGTTTGTATATACTTTCAATGGAGGTTTTAGTATCCTGGATCTCTGTTTGGATATCTTTTATGGATTTCATTTGTCTCCTATGTTAGGCATCTTTTGCCTCCATCTTTATCTAAATTCATCTATTCTTTTATGTGTGTCTTCTCTAATATCTTAGATTTTTAGCATCATTTCTTTTTGTATCTGAGAGATCATTTTCTCTATAGCATTTTTCCACTTCCTTTTTTTAACTTCTGTTGTTATCATCACACAAAGTTCCAGTGTTTGACTTCTAACTTCCTCTATCTTGTTGAGTTCCAGACCTGTCCTGGGTGGGCTGGAAGTCTGGGACCACAGCCCACCGCCTTTGTGTCTTGCCATTCTCCACTTTCTCGTTTTTCTTTTATTTTGTCTTGTATATTGATGCCCACCAACCTCCTGTAATGTTTAACTCTAGCACTAGTACTGACGCCTCTTCTCAAGGAGGAAAGGAGATGTCTGTTCCTCAGGGATGTCCTCCAGATATAGTTGGCTCTTTATAGCTATCCCAAGAACCTACCTTCTTTGAGTGTTTACAGTTCTGTGATAATGTCCATGTTACATCTCAGAGATATGTGCCTGGAGCCAATCTTGGTCTCTGAATGTGGTAGCTGGAACTCGTCTTCTGTCAGTGGAGTTCTCCATATTCCAACTGCTGTCTCCTCACTGCATCTTTGGATGATTCCACATTACTGGATTCACTGATTACTTTGCCCTCTAGAGGTGTGTGTGCTTCTGTGCAGCAGACTGCTGTCTTGGGTTTTGGGGCTTCTGTCGGTCTTACACTCTTCCAGCTGGCCCCACCATTTGGTGATGTAATGGAGAGGTGCAGAGTGCAAACTCACTTTCAGCTGCCCCAAGCATAACATATCTCAATCTCTTTTTTTAATCTCCTTCCTCATGTCTCCCTCTACCCCTCTTCTATGTGTTGCTCTCCTTCCCACTTGAGAAAAAAATCTATTTCCCTACTTCCTATTGTGTATCTTTCATTTTATTCTTTATTTTTGTTTCTCTTATATGAGAAACCATGTGATATTTAATCTTGTGTGTCTGATCTTTTCACTGAACTTTATGGTCTCAAGGTGCATCTGTTTTCCTGTGGTGAGTCAAGTTTCCCTTCCTTTTGTCTGAGTAGTACTCCATTGCATTAGTACAATATTTTCTTTATCTGTTCCTATACAGATGAACATATGAGTCACTTCCAAAATTCAGTTATCATGAATTGTGCTGCTATAAACTTGGGTATGTATATATCATTGTAATGTGGTGTCTTTAACTCTTTTTAGAAGATACCTAGAAGGGGAATAGCTGTGTCAAATGCAACTTCTAGTTTTAGTTTTTTGAGGACTTTCCATACTGATTTCCATAGTGTTTGTACTAGTTTACACTTCTACCACCAACAATAAGGGTTAGCATTTATTAATATTTAATTTCTTGATGATCGCCATTTTTTCTGGGTTAAGATGGAATCTCAGTATTGTTTCAATTTGTCTTTCTCTAATGCCAGTGATGCTAAACCTTTCTTCATGTACTTATTGACTATGGTACTTGACTATCTAACAAGTGTGTATTCATTTCAGTTGCCCATTTTTTATTGGCTCTTTTAGGGAGTCTAATATTTTTGAGTTGTTTTCAAATTATAGCTATTAGTCCTCTGTCTTAGGAATATCTGGAAAATATTTTCCCATTCTGTAGGTTGTCTTTTTACTCTGTTGGTTGTTTGTTTTACTGTGTATGATGATGTGTGTCTGTAATCCCAGCACTTTAGAAAGCTGAGTCAGGAGAATCACAAGTTTGAGCCCAGCCTAGATAACTTAGTGATTTAGAAAGATCCTGTATCACAATTAAACATAAAATTTAAAAAGGCCTGAGGATGCAGGTCAGTGCTAAGGTTCTGAATTCTACCTCTAGTACTACAAAAATAAATAAATAAATAAAAAGTAAATAAATTAAGAAAAAGAAAAAAATAGTTTTATACAAATATTTAAACTATGATCCCTTATGTACATTTGTTTATAACTCATATTCACATAGTATTTATAAATATAACATATAATATACAAATATTATTATTGAAATAATTATGTTGTATGTTGTAAAAATTATTTTCACAATATTATTATGTATTATAAATATATATAAGAAAGAAGCCATGACCCAATCCAAGATGTGGATATTACTAGATAGATGAACTATAGTTGATAAATACATAATTTTTAAAATATATTTTAATCTTAATAGCTATTCTACTTTCCTGGTATCCTGAAATATTTATATGTATTACCTTGATTTTTTTCTTTCTTCTTTTTCTTTTTTTTGGTACTGGGAATCAAACTCACAACTTCGTGCTTGCCAGGCAGGCACTGTGCCTCTGAGCTGTATTCCCCAGCTCATAACCTTAAAATTTTAAAAAAATTATCAGCTTAAAAAAAGGATAAAAGGAAAGAGGAAAATAGGCGATTTCTTTTCTAGTCTATAAAGACTCTGTAACATAGCAAGTTGCTATGTAAGGTATTTAATTCATTCTCCTAGTTTTTGGAGGACCACAGCAAAATCATCCAGAACATTCACCCAGGGATTGAGGTGAATGGCTCCAAACCCTTCACACAGTGGGAACCCACTGCCCTGGAGGTCATTACTGGCAAGAGAGTATAACTTCTGGTCATCACAGCAGTTTGCGCATAGGGCCAAGGTCCCGGTGATTGATCTCGCTGACTGATTTCTCTGGAGAGTTTGATTACAGTCACAGGAGAAAGTGGAGAGCAGCAGGGCCAGCCTTTTGGGAGTGTCCTCATGGATGTGCAGAATGGGGACAGAGGGAGCCTTTGGTGACTACAAAAGGAGGAGGTCACAAGATCTGCCCACTCGGGTCTACAGGTAGATCAGGAACACAGGGGTCACGGGGGGAGGGTGCTTGGCAAGGTTGCAGTCACACTGCTTTTATTTCACATTCTCATTGTCCTAGCACTGCTCCTCGGGTTTCGGCACGGGAGAAACTACAGTTTCACCAAACATTACTTTTAGTTTCAGTCTGGAGATACCCTTTTCCTTGCCTTGCCTTTGTTTCTTTTTCCTCTTAATTACTCTTTCTTGTTTTCTCTTATTTTCTCTTTTTCTTCCATGTTTTACCACCTGACTCACAGCCAATGTTCAGCACAAGCCCAACCTCCGTATTGATGGGTATGTGATTCCCCAGGTGTGATCCTGATTATCCTTCGACCTAGGGACCTCGTCTTCCAGTGAGACCATTCCTACTCACTTCTACCTTAGTGTTCCTTTCTGCACTATTTGAAATGTTCCACTTCAGCCTTCTTTTCCTCCTGATTTGTAAGCATGGGATGCCAGAGACTTTCTTCAGGAGAGTTCATCTAAATATTAAAGCACTTCATCAGTGTGCAACTGCCTTTAAATTTCAGCTTTCATGGCTTGTGCTTCTACTAAATTAATAGTCAGCACTTTCATAGCATTTGTGATTTTATAATCAATCCACAAACATTAATTAATGCTAACGCTGCCCTAAGAGAGTGCTGTAACTAGCTAACTGACTGAACTTCATCTCGAATCATTTCTAAATGGTGTTCAACTTGGGAGAGAAGTAAGAGAGAATGCACAGGAGTGCGTAGCGTTTGGCATCCTTTGCTGCCTCCTCAAAGTACTGATGTAGCAAAATTAAGTGAATCATCCTCAAAAGGATATTAAAGTATGATACACCTGGTATTAATCACCTTTAAGAATTACCTGTTACCTAAACTGCATCCACCAAAGTAGTGTGTGTCACATAAACTATTTAGTTCTAGGAGAAAGAGCAAAAAACAAAAAA
>RJWT010053060.1:0-10472 GCA_004365215.1 Cuniculus paca | reverse complement strand
AAAAAAAAAAAAGAAGAAGAAGAATGCTCCACAAGGTGAGAGCTCAATTTATGCATCCACAAGCCAGCGTCATTGTAATGGTTATATCAAAATGCAAGGACAAACCATAATCCATGCCATGCATAATAGCAGACAGAAAAGTCAGGTCTTAAAGCTGGACATGAATATACACACACAACTTGGCGATGATCAGATTGTCAATCTATTTAGATGGAGAATACATGAAAAACGACAATTGACTCTAGCTAAAATTGGTGAACTCAGAACTAAATCTTTAAGTACTCCACAAATACCCCATGATATACAAACCTTCCCAGAAAACCATGCAGATTTCTTACTATGTCATGGAAGATCATATTGCCACAGTAGAGAGTAAAACATACTAATTTTTATAAACTCGAAACTTTGGACCTCATGGAATTGAACCCCTATTGTTCACAAAAACAACTCACTTCATACATCCACTAGAATGCAGCCTCATAGACACAGCCCTGCTAAAACATCACAGTTAAGTGATCTGTTCATCTGTGCATCCTAATTCTGAAATCATTATCCTTGGATTGAGTCTACGTATTTACTTCATCGAGAGCATTTGATATTCTGTTCACAAGTTCAATTTTTTACTACTTTGAAACTGTCAGTGGTTTCCTGAGAGGGAGGGCCCCTCTGTGATTACAGGTAGATTTACTGGAGGAAAGAATTGTTAAATCCCTGTCATCTTGTTTTGAAATCCTGTATTGCCATTGTTTTTTGTTGTGGTTGTTGTTGTTGTCATTGTCATTTTGCTTTTGTTGTTGTTTTTTAATTGTTTGCTTCTTGTTTTTTCTGTTTTTTTCCTCTTTAAAATTAAAAAAAATCTCTAAACAATATAATTTTAACTATGTAATGTGAAATAAATCATTTTATTTTCAAGTTAATTCTTCATTTTATCTATTAATGATCTTACTTTAGGAGTCATATTTCCCGATCAAGAGCATTATATCTAATTCTCCTGCTTGTACATCTCTGTCTATTCTTCTCTTTGGATGTTATATTAGTTTCCCATGATTCTTGTAATGAATCAGTATGCAGTAGGTGGCATGAAGCAATAAAAATGTATTTTTTCTCACCTCTGGAGGTCAAATGTCTGAAATCAGTTTCACTGAGCTGAAATCAATGTGTCGAGAGGGCAATATTCTGAGTTCTATAGGAGAAATTCCTTGCTCCCTCCAGTTTTTAATAACTTCCAGTGATTTTTAGTTTGTAGCCACTTAATTTCAACCTCTGTCTCTTTTTAGTATAGACTTCTCTGCATCTGTGTCAATCTCCCTCTGCCTCCCTACAAATTTTCATGCTTTGAATTTGGGTCCCCTTCAAATTATCCAGAATAATTTTCTCGTTTCAATATCCTTAACTGAACATCTTCAAAGACTCTTTTTTCTAAATAAGTTAGTAGTCACAGGTTCCACTGATTCAGTCCTGATTCCTTTGAGACATCATTCAGTCTACTACAGACTTAACAGTTCTAAATATTTGTTCACTCTCAAATGTCAAGTACAAAACTAGGTTTTCTCTGTTTTGAATCTCATATGTCTTATTAGACATTCTCAAAATTCAACCCAGTAGAATTTTTAGGTAGTTACAAATGAACTTACTGTTTAAAAAAATTAGCCCATGTTTAAGCTAAATATCTATTCTCCTTAGTAAGGTCATACTTGACTCTTAACTTTGTTATCATGCACCCTAAGTCTTCACTTAGATTCTTGACTTATAAATGTCCTGGTCATGCTTCCCATTTAAAATAAGTACTACAGTAAAACACACCATATAAAGCATCATTTATTCTTCACTGATCTTCTTCACTTTCTTTATTCAATTCTGTCAAAATTCTATACTGCCATTTCTTCTAGCTATATTTTAACTGTTTTTGAGGATTTTGTCCAATAACTCATGTAAATGACTTACCATTTAAAGTTTTAGGAAGTTAGCTTTCCAAGGTTTAATAGATTATGAGTCCAACTTTTAACTTTTAGAATAAATTATTTTTTCTCTTGTTAATAAGGAATTAAATTGACTGTTAGTCACCTCTCTTTATGCTTTTGTCATTTGATAATCCTTCAGTTCACTTTCTCATTGCTCTGAAGTTAGAGACTAGCTTTTTATTCATGTTAAATAATACCCTAGTCTCTTGCAAATGTTCTAGTCTTTTGCTAAGCAAAGCATTGTAATTGGATTGACAAAGCTACTATTACATGGGCACTTACTAGGAATGAAAAATTTCAGATCTATTGCATTATAACTACTGAACTAGAGCCTGTACTTTAGCAAGCTTTCCAGGGAAACCAGGGGTGTAACTCAGCAGCACAATGCCTGCCTGGCAAGTACTAGGTCATGAGTTTGATTCCTGACAAACAAACAAAAGAAGATCTCCAGGGGATTTGTATTTACACTAAGGTCAGAAAAGTGGTATCTTACCAAATCAATTCTAATATCATTCTTAACTCAAGTATCTGCACATCTAATAACTGTTTTTCTATATACATTTATAATAACTTCATTCAGTTCTTTTCCCCATGTCAATACAATTGATGTTCATCAATTACACCAAACTCAAAAGTCCTTCCTCTTACTTAGAGGAAGAAAAAAGAATGAGGTGAAGAGACTAGTAGTTTCTTTCAGAAATTGGGAGAAAAATGATCTTGAATTATAACAATTTCGATATTAAGTGAATAAATTAATATAAAACCATAGTATCTGGAGTTATAATGAAAAGCATGCAAATGTATTAAATTAACTATTTATTGTGAAATGATGAACATGGTGTAGGAAATACCAGTTTTCTAAACATATTTTCTCATTGTTTCCTCATCCATTGAATGACTATATCAGTTTATCTTTTGGAATTCTCAGCTCCAAAGCAATTTCTAAAATAAATTCTTTTATACCATACATTAACCAAACATGAAATTGTTTGATACATGGATACAATTTCCAATTACATTAAATATTGTCAGGGATTTTTCTATAGAAGATGCTTCCAAAGATTTAATTCATTACTCAAATAATCATGTGCCTAAACACTGACTATGAACCTATTGTTAGTTGAGTATGTCAAAAGATCCTATTATCAAAGAAGTAAGCAAGACCAAAACTAACTGCTTTTGTAACATCGGAAAGAAAACACCTTTGGTTTTATAACTTGTCTTTATTTTTCCTGTACTCTCAATATCAACTTTCCCAGAGGGAATTAATTAAGAGATAGGAAATCTAGGGGACTTTCAAGACTTCACTGAGAAATCAGTCTAATTTTTCTTTTCATTTATGCATTTTGAGAACATTTTGAATTTGAGTTGGTAAGTCTTAATCAAAACAAAGAATTGAAGATTTTGTCAGCCTTGTTTGTAACTTACGAATGTAGGTTAGCCTTTAAAAACTATGTTTCAGTTTTTTAAAAATTGATATTAGACTGAGAAGTTGATCTTTTATATCTGTATTTACTTTAAAACCACTTTACCCCTTAAATTTTGTGTGACTGCCTAGTGAAAAATCTTGTAAAAGTCTATTTAATGCAATTTATATTTTATATAAATAATTTCTGACACTTGAGTGCATGTTATAGCCAAACACTGCTCATTATATTTCACCAGCACTTTATGAATTGTGTATAATATCAGCAAGTTACTTTTGCAAATAACATAACTAAGAAACAAAGATTACATTGCTTGACAATAAGTAATGAAGTAGGGATTTGATGTCAGGCAGTATCATATATGCTAAGTATTTAAAACAAATTCTAACAAAACAGAACGGTGTAATAAATGAATGACATTTCCTTTAATCTTTGAAGCAATAAATCTTCCAGCATTTTTGGGGGGATCTGTGAATGTTAGGACATGATTTCAGCACTCTGAGAGGCATTAGCATCTCTGCCTTAGCTTTAACTTCCTGTTTGTGTAGAGTTTCAATAAAAATGAGGATTAAAGGCCTTGTCAGGTATTTCCTGGGCATGTATACTGTCCTGCATATGCACATGGCCTCCTACATTCCCTAAAATATGCCAGAGGTTTCCAAAGGGCCCTGTGGACTTCTCATTCCCCTATTTTTCCTGTCAAGTTTTCTGGTTACACTTCCCGATAGCCACCTCAGGAAGCCATGTGCTAAAGAAAGATCATGAATTTTTTTGACCAATACTTTGATGATAGGGATGTTTGCACAGTGTGAGCTCTCAGTCAGGTCAAATAAAGACATAGAGAAAAGCCCTGAGATTGAAATACCTCAACCAACTTCCAAGTGGACTTCTGTCAATTTCTAAGTCAGTTCGTCCTCTACAGCAGTGGCTAGACTCATGGTTTTCATAACTACCATTAGTGTGAAGCTTCCGAATTTCAAGGCTATCACAGAGCAGGAATGGATGGGAGTAAGGCAAGGTAAAATGGCACTGAACTTGGTATTCTTATCAAGGTTTTTCAAACTTAAAAAATAAGTTATCCTTGGATTGTCATTATCCCTTAGTAAATTACCAGAGTCCAAAAAAATTCAATTCTGTATTTTTGACAGTGTTTTCATTGAAAAGTAGATGTTAGAGAACTATATCATTCTGAAAGTTATTCTCCCTTTAATTTATTTATCCATCCTCACTTTAGAGAGGTGAACTTTAGGTAATTTTTAGCAAATTACCATGCTGATTAATCTTGTTATATCTTTGTGGTATGCTTCTGTTGGCTAGACAAAATCATGAGTCAATTTTTGATGTATTATCTGTTGAAAAAATACTAAAATTACCACGTAAATATGTCTCTTCATCCTTCAATGTCAAACTCTTGTCCTTGTACTGAATTTATTAGATACCAATAAACCAGATCAGGGATCAACAAACTATGTCCAATGAGTCCATACGGTTCAATGTTTATTTATTTATATTTTTGAAATATGTCTTATTAGAAGCTTTTTTTAAGTGTATTTTTAACTGATGCTAAAAACATAAAAGTTGTATACATTAGTGGGGTACTATGTAACCTTCCAGACCTTTATACATTGCATAAGGTTGAGTCAGTTTAAACACACTAGGTCTTCAAGCACTTTCTCATGTGAACACTTCCAAAATCATTTCCCATAGCTTTTTAAAAATTATAGTAGTATTCTTTTCATATAAAACTTTTTGAAACATAGCAATTCCAATTTGTTTATGGATTGTCTATGACTACTCTAAAGCAGCAGAAACTATGAGAGACATGTGTAAAGTATTTGCCTTCTGGCCTTTAACAGAAAAGCTTTGGTGACCCTTGAATTAAACTATATCAACAAATAGACTCATGGAAACATGTAACTGGAATTAGGGCTTCCATTAAGTATTTGCACACAGGGGTACAGTCAAGGGGGCCAGCAGGCACTCTCGAGTGGTAGGCTTGTGTTGCCAATCATGCCAAGGGGGACTCTTGCTTCTGAAGATTCATGAACTTGATTGCTGCATGCCACAAAGCATTTGGAGGATAATCATGCTAACTGACTTCTTAAGAGTCTGATTGTTACAGTAGAGTCTGAGTAAATTAATTTATAATAAGAAATACTGGTAAATAAAGTAAATTCTCCTTTTTCTTAGAAAGAAACATATTCAAGAAGACTAATATTAGTTCAGGAAGGATTTAAAGCATTGAAACCAGCTAGGTCTGGTGGTCCAGAACTGTAATCTCAGCACTCTGCAAGGTTGAAACAGGAGGATCACAAGTTTGAGCCCAGCCTGGACAACTTAGTGACTTAGTGAGATTTGATTTCTTGAGCTCCTATTTCAAAAATTTCAACAAGGGCTGTGGATGTGGCTCAGTGTGAAAGCCTGTGGCTCAATCATCAGAATTGTAAAAATAAATAATAAATAAAAATAAAAGCTTGAAGTCAGTAAAGAATGTGAAAAAAATTACCAAAATTTCCTATAAATTAAACAATTTTTTATTCTTTATTTGGGTAGTTGTCAATCTTGAGAATGACACCAAGAACCTAAAAATCTAAAAGAAATACTAATAAATTGAATGAAACAGTATTCTGTAATAAAAGTTGACCATGATCGGAAACTTCTTTTCCAGGAAATTAAATACTGAATACTAAGACAGTTATTTATAGCATATGAAAATAGCAAAGAAGAAAATTATAGTTCTCTTAATAGACGCCAAAAAAGTGTATGACATCAATCAACTGAAAAAGAACTCTTAGTAAACTTATAAAAAAAACTTTCCTCCAAAGAATATCTACTATTCACATCTTTATATTCAATAATACACTCAAAGTTATACTATTTCATGTCAACAGCAAATTAAAGTGTTTCAATATATTGAAAATTATTTTGCTATTCAATCAAGGCAATTATTCAATACTAGTATACATGGAAAATGCAGTAGAACCAACTGAAAATATGTGTTTATATAAAAATGCTTATGTATTGTTTAGTAGCAGTGAGAAAAAATTTTAAACTTTTTAATTTATAATAGAAACTAAACATAAAATTCTCATGAATAAACATAAAAATATTTGAGAGACTTCCTGTGTCTACTTCCACCTGCACTCAAGAATTTTTGTGTGGTTTGTGCCATTTCCAATTTTTATTTTTGTTAGTACTTGGTTGCAGTATATAATGTTTACATTCGTTGTGAGCAATTGGCACATGTACATAGCACATCTCGGGTCTGTTTTTCACTCTTTCCTCTCCCCTCATTTCATCCTCCCTCCATCTCTTGATCCCCATCCCTTTTGTAAAAGATGTCCCTGTTTCCTATTATTCACCTTTTGCTCTTTAATTTATTTATATTTTGAGCTTCTCATGTAAGAGAAAACGTGATATTTAAGCTTGTGTGTTCGATTTATTGCATCTAACATTATGGGTTTAAGGTACATCCGTTTTCCTACACATGGCTCAAGTGTATTCTTCTTTATGGTAGAACAGTATTTGAAAGAGGCTTACATGTCTATCAACACAAGCAGGGTTCAAGAAAATGTGGTATTTAGACACACAATGGAGGTTTGCATTGATCAGAATCATGCATAGCCCAAAACCATGATTAGAAAGACGGCGCTGGCTCAACCCACCACAGCACATCTCTCCAGGTCTAAGCTGGATCAGTGCAGGTCCAGTGTTCTCTTCTCTTAGAGACTCTCAAAATTTTAGACTTTCTATCTAAATAGTTCACTTCACAAAGTATAGCAACCTTTATCAATTGCTCTATTATCAAGCTCATTGCCGGCACTTTTTCTCTTTATAAAATCCACCTATGTTCTCTCCCTCTCTCTGTGTCTTTGTGTCTCTGTTTCTGTCTCTCTGTCCATTTGTCTCTGTCTCTCTCTCTCTCTCTCTCTTGTCTCTGTCCTGGGTTTTAGCAAGCCTGGCTTCTGTATTTTGTAATGGTGTGCCTGATACATGAATATTTCCTATCTTTCCTACTTCTTCTATAAAGTTACTGCTTTCGTGAAGCTTGGTTAGGTAAAGGTTGTGCAGTCTCGCACATCCTACCTACTTCTCTTCCTCCCACACAGTGCCACTTTGAAGTGAAAAAAAAAAAAAAAACCAAACACCTTGCTTCCTTAAGCTCATAACATTCAATTAAAAACTTAATTTGCCTCTTCATTGCTTTTTCTCATTGAACTCTAAATCACCCTTTGTAATTCACTTAAAATACTGAAACCAAGCCTGTTAGAAAGATCTTAGAGGACAAGTTCCAGGTGAGAGGCAAATAGTGATAAGGACTGATGAGTAAATTTAATTCTCCCACTCCTGAAAATTCCTACAGAGGCCTGGCCTTGCAGTACAGAAAAATGGACATAAATTATTTTCACAGTGTAAAATAGCTGATTTTAAAGATGGAAGCTGTTAGAGTAAATGGATTAAATTAATATATAAAATAGATTTGCTGAATGAAATGGTCTCCAGAAAACCCTTCAGACTGGAAATTCTGTGATGGAATGACTCTACCAAGTAGGTCAATCTCAAGCTTCTTTTTTGATGGGAAGAATCTTTACTCAGAGATCACTTCAGGATTCATACACACTGTTGGCTGTGATGGTATGTGCTTGGCATGTGCATGGCAAGACCCAACTTCTTTCTGCCTAACCAAAGTATATTTTTAATTTTATATAAATGCTTCCAGGTACTTTAAACATTTTAAATAATTCTAGTTGTTCCATTGTGGCACTTTGAATACTACTTTCCATTCTTATTAGACGGAGATGTTTTACAAACAAACAATGGGAAATGAAGAAGGACTCTAGTATACCATTTTATACATAGAAAATTGAAGCATAAAGCAGTTAAATTAAACTGTATATTTACCTGAGGTCTTTTCATAGAAAAAAACTGTAAGGAGAAAAAGAAAATGTGGTCTTTCTAACTCCAAAAATCAGATCCAAATCCTAAATCATTTCTGTCTTTATAGGGCACTTTTAATTCATTCTCTTACATTTGGCATTCTCTGTGACTATTAGTGTTGTTCATGATGGAATTGGCCACCACAAAAGTGGGGCGCTATTGTGTCATATTTTCCTATGCTGTTAACGATTCTATTCTTCTAGTACTTGATAGGCACAGAATCTCTGCATTTCTTTTATTTTTCTATAATGGGATATAAATTTACTCATGTGCATATACAGAACCATAAATATCAGAGATGCACATATATATTTGTATTTATAGACACTGCTATAAGCAATTATATGTGTGTTTTAATTATTTTTCATGATTTTTAAACAAGTTCTAACTCCTGCAAAAATATATGTATATATCATACATGCATATGTATATATGCCTATAAATATAAATAAGTGGTTTATCATAAATTAAATATACATAATTACCAGATAAAGAAATAGCACATGAATGGGACCTGTAAGTCTCTCACAAATAGTCCCTAGTGACCACTCCCTGCTTTATCTTCTCCAAATCTGTAGATTTTTTCCCATGGTCCCTGGGAAACACTAACTCTTGCATTTGCAGTGAAGATGGCCTTCTAGAGATTGTATAGCACATGCTTTTAGCCTCATAATGACTCAGGCGGTACAATCACTCTGGCTCAGTGAATTTTATTCTCCTTGGAAATGATGTGTGAGATAATAGCAAAAATAGGATTTGTTATTCAGTTTATTTACTGAAAACTAAAACATCAATGAAGTGACAGAAGAACTGATGTCACTCTGACCTGAAGTGACCTGTCGCTCCAGCTGCAAATCAGTGTTTTTCTCTCTGGCAGCCACTTATCTCTCCCCTACTTTGACCCAGAGCAGCTTGATAATCTTTGTTTTCCCCTCTTTCCAGGGCAAGGAGAGGAAAGTTTTTACCTCAAGGTACTTGGTCTGTTGCATTGTACACCTGGAATAAAAACAGGTAGGCTTGCTGCCCAGAGTTCAATTTTCATCCCAAATTTTTATAGAAAATATATGTCGAAGCGAAAAGAAACAGGACAAAAAGAAATTAGCTAATGAAATGATACAATGATGAAAAAAATCTTCCTCATTATTTGGACAGATGGTACTGCTAGAATAGAGACCAGTACCCCAAACATCAGTAACTGAAGAATTTTTTTACCGAGTTGCAGAAAAGTACCCCTTAAATTTTATTTTAAATAAAGTTGGGTGATACCTTTGAGTTAAGGTAAGTAGTTAGAATACACTGGACAACTGGACAGCATATAGACATGTACTCATCATAAAGAAACACCTTGCAGAAATATGTAAGTGAAACATAATGTCATATTTATATGACTACTTATCAAAACTAGTTCAACGTATCACAATAAATCACATTTCTTTATAATTATGCTATAAAATAGGAATTTCTGTCTTACATGATATTTATTATATTTTCTTCAATCTAGATTTGAACTTTATACCTGAGAACATAACCATTAATTATAAGAATCTGCTTATTATAGCATATACAATATCACCTTTATTATCAATATTATCAATTGAAAATTATGTTGGCTGTTGATTCATAAAATTCCTTCTAGGTTGTGGAGAAAAAGGAACCCTTTTCCACTGTTAGTAGGAATCTAGACTGGTACAACCACTGTGGAAACCAGTGTGGAGATTCCTCAACAAACTTGGATTGGACGTCCCATTAAATCCAGCAATCCCCCTTCTGGGTGTTTTCCCAGAAAAATTGAAAACATCATGCCACAGTGATATGTGTGCACCCATGTTTATAGCAGCACAATTTGTAATAGCTAAATCCTGTAAGCACACCAAATGTCTATCAACCATGGAATGGATAAACTAACGTGGTATTTTTATACAATGGAGTATTACTCAGCTATAAAGAAGGGTAAACTTGAGACTTATATAGGTAAATGGATGCAACTCAAGACCATACTCATACATGAAATAAATTGAACTCACATGTGTAAATATCATATTGTTTCAGTATTGTAAAAAAAAAAACCAAAAGAGTAAATAAGATCCAAAATCTATTGTGAAAATGAAAGGAAAAGAAAGTGCTCAAAAGGAAAGAACAACTGGGA
>RJWT010053059.1:0-10475 GCA_004365215.1 Cuniculus paca | reverse complement strand
CTTGCCCATGCCTGTGTCTTCAAGAGTTTTCCCTATTTTGTCTTCCAGCAGATTAACGGGTTCTGCTCTAACATTTAGATATTTGATCTGTTTTGATTTTATTTTAGTGCATGATGAAAGGTACAGTTCTAGAGTCAAATCTTCTGATATGAATAGCCAGTAAAAAGACAGATAATTGAAAACAGGAAACAGAACTTTTGCAAAAGTGAAGGGGACCAAGAGATGGCGGGAAGAGGAAGAGGGTGGAGAAAGAATTAAGATGTGTTCTGTACATAACGACTCCACAGGAGAAATGTGATCATTATGTGCCGCAAACATGTACCAATAAAAGTAAACCTTAAAAATATGACTTTAAAGAGTCAACCAATCTCTTTTTCCTCCTTTTCTCCCTCTCTACTCCATTTCTCTGGAAACGACTAATATGACAGTGACTCATTTTATTTGCAACAGTAATATAATCAAATATCACCAACTTTAACTTCCACTAGGTAGCAGAAAATGGGCCAACTTTGTAGTTTAGTTCTGTTTTCCCTGGATGAGACTACCCATTAAAAACAATCTTCTACTTCATCTTCAACTATCCTTCAGAGCAGCAGGCAAGAAACAGCACTGAGAAGACTCGATCTTCCTTTATGGTCAAACAGGTATATGTACTGTTCATTCTAAACTGATTAACTTCTATAGCTACATCAAGTCCAATTCTCCTATAACAAAATGAGAATTCGCATACATCCATAGACTTCTTCAGGTATTTCCACTAGATTTGCTATTAAACATTGTCAGCATGATTTTTTCCACTTTCATTGATTACCAATACTAAAGATTATTTTTAAATATCAATTTTTAAAGACATTATTCTTTATGCAATTTCTTTTGGGCTGCGACATTAAATAAAGGCCAAACTGCATTCTATCTTGGGTTCCAATTCAACATGGAAAGTCAAATTAAAATAATGTTAAGTATCTCGAGTATTGGAAGTCATTTATTTTCAAATATTTCCTGTAGGTAATTTGAGTTTTACAATAGGATTCATGTGACTCTATTTCAAATTCTGTGTCCCTTTTCTCATTAAATGATTCCTAAATAGCCGTGTTTTCCATAGAAAATGGCTGTCGTTTCTATCTTGGAGACCGGGATAGAAGTAACAATCATAATGCAGTGTGGTGAGAATCTAACAGGGTTGCATATAGTCCAGAGGCAAACAGAGGATGGGAATCAGCTGCAGGAGGGGCAGGAGGGCACAGAACAATGGCCGGAAGTGATGTGTGGAGTCTGGGGCTGGCAGCTTGCTGAGGCTAGAAAATCCAGGCATTCCAGGCAGACTGTGGTGTATGACAGCACAGGAGCGCCTAACGGCAAAGATTTTCAGAAAATTAAAGTACTTTCTTGTGGCTGAAATGGAGGTGTTAACTGTGAAAAGAAAGAGCCCAGTGAGACAGACAGAGACCATACCACACAAGACTGTGCATGCCACGTTTTAGAGACTGGATGTGACGTTATTATCCAGGAAGAAATGGGGAGTCACTGGAGGGTTTTAAGTGAAAAGCAAGGATGTCAGATCACATTTGTATTTTAGAAAGACCACTGTCAGTATAGAAGAAGAATTAAAGAGTCAGGAAAATAACTAGGGTTGCAGGACAGAAATTAATGTCTGAGTTAAGGCAATGGTAAAGAAGCGGGTTAAAAAAGGGTTAATTCTGCAAGACTTGGTAATCTGGTAAGTTAAGAGGGGAAAAAGGGCTAAAGATGATTTCCATGTTTCTGGCTAGGATGAACATATCTGGCCATGTCGTTCATAAGGGAATATAAAAGTAATCCCACATCTGGGAAAGATGGAGTAAAGAGACCAGAATAAACAACAGACAAAGTACTGTACATGAAATAATAATTTTCAAGACCCTGGACACTACGGAAAAAAAGCAATTACTTCTGCAGAGCAGAAAACAAAAGGAGCCCTGGAAGTTCTCAAACCTTGAGACTGTTCCCTGGCCACAGCTCAGGGAGATGAGCCCAAGCGAGGCTCAAAACACTCTACAAAATGAGAAGACCAAGGACTTCGGAAGTTACGGTGCCCTGGAGGAGGCTGCCGCACAAAGAGAGAAGCCCAGAGATCCACAGGGAACTCTCTTGAATATTCAGTAGCAAATTAATGAGTATGCACACAGGAAACTAACAAAGGCTGGGAAAACGACCATGGAGAGAATGGTGCCATCCTCACACAGCGCTCTTCCCACGCGGCAGATTAGAAAACTTGCAACTCCCAGGGCATGGAGGCCAGTACCCAGGTAGGTCTTCCCAGGGGTACTGAGGAAAAACTAACCCTATAGTGAGAATTATTCCTGATCCATCCAATAAAGCACAAAGGCCAAATCATAAAGGATCCAACTATTTCCTATTAGCTGCATTCTAGAGCAAAGCTGAAAAAAATTTATAGGAATACAAAAATATCCAGTAATCAACAAGGTAAAATTTACAATGCTAGCGATCAAAGATTACAAACACATCAAAGGAAGAAAATATGCCATAGAATGTGGGAAATATCAATTAACTAAAATCCACCCAGAACTGACACAGATGTTAAACTTATCAGAGATAACTAAAACAACTGTAACTGTAACCTGTATGTTTGATACATTCGGTGGATGCTGGCATAACTGAGTATCTGCATGCAGAAGAAAGAGGACACCGTGCCATGTACAAAAATTAAAAATGGATCACAGAACATAAGAACAAAAAAACTTAGGATAAAACAAAGAAATCTTTCCAACCTTGAGTTAGGTAATGGTCTGTTAGCTCTAACACCAAAAGCATAAACAACAAAGGAAAAATAAACTTGACTTCATCAAATATATGTATCCTTTATACTTCAAAAGAAAGGGAGAAAGTGAAAAAAGAGCTCACAAAAAAGGAGAAAATATCTGTAAATCATGTATCTGATCAGGTGCTTTTATTTTTTTAAAGTACATGAGAACTCTTACAACTCAACAAAAAGAAGAAACACATACATCCACTAACAATGATGTCCAGCATCATTAAGCTATTAGAACAAGCAAATCAAAACTACAAAGAGCTACCACTTCACTATGATGACTAGAACAAAAAAAAAAAGACAATAACAAGAGTTACAAGAATTGGAACCGATACATCACTGATGGGACTGCAAAATGGTACACCTGCTTTGGAAAAGTATTCTGCAGTTTCTTAAAAAGTTAAAAATAGGGTTACCATATGACCCAGCAATTCCTAGAGAATTGAACAGATATCTATAAAACCTGTGCACAAATATTCATATCTATACTATTCAAAATGGCAAAGAAGTAGCAGCAATCAGATATCTGTCAACAGATGATGAACAAAAACAGCATACCATATAGTGGAGTATTATTCAGCCATAAAAAGGAATGAAGTACTGACACATGTTACAACATAGAGAAGCCTTGGAAACATCACGCTTAAGAAATCAGTCACAAAAAAAGATGACGTGAAATGTGTAGATCAGATGTATCTGAGAAGGCAGAAAATAGATTAGTGGTTGCCCAGGGCTGGAAGCACAGTAGGGGAGCCCGGAAGGGGACTGAGTAATAGCAGGAGAAGTTTCTTTTAGGAAGATGAAAACAGCCTGGAATTAGGTAGTGATTAAATAGGTGACATTTATGCTAAGTTATATCTAAATTTATTTAAAGTAGAATTTAAAAGAACACAGAAAGAAACCTACTCCCACCCACCACTCAGTGCTTCTTCAGGATCTCTTGTTGTTGCTGTGTTTAGTTTCTAATCTGTCACAGATAACTCTGTAAAATCTAAAAGAAATGAATTATCAGGATATAAAATTTTTAAAAAGACGTAAGAATCCAGGCCTAAATGTTTTACAATTGATGTCAATAAATATGAAATTACTCTTTGAAAAACACCACAGTGAGAAAGGAAAATATACTGGCTACAGCAGCCAGGGTGAAAACACAGAGCTACCAACAAAATGGTAGCTAAGAAGCCCCGAGCCCTGCCCTCTCCGCCAGCGTCAACTCAGCAGCGATGCGCCGCAAACTCCCTCTGTTAGAAATCCAGAAAGCTCGTGAAGACTGCACTCGGGGCAAAGGGGAAAGCAGACTCACTGGAGCCGGCAGCAGTATCGGAACACTCGCCAGCTAAGCCCAGGCCAGGGCCCTGTGGTCCAGAGCAGCGCCCTCCTCCCAGCCTTCCCCTAGGACAGGGAAGGCTGAGTCACCGGCGAGGTCCGTCCCAGGGCCTCCCGGAGGACTGGCTTCTGTCTTTCCAGTTCTGGAGCTGCCTGGGCAAATGGAGGTGGTGGTGTGAACTAAAAGATGCCACTGTTTCTCAGCACCCCTGACTCTTTGCAGACTGAGTGGACAAAAGCTCTGTGCCTCTCTCTGAGGACAGAGAGATGATAAAGGCCCCCAGGATCTCGGGCTCAGCTGAGGGATGGCCAGTGAGCAAGGAGGAGGGGAGAGAGCTTCGCTGTCTACTGCGCAGACACCAACACAAGTCAAGGAAATGAAGAGCCAGGCACCAAGACGTTCTAAACAAAAGAACACAAACGCATCTCTGGAAACCAACCCCAATGAAATGGAGTTAATACTTCACCAGATACACAATCTAAAATAACTGTCACAAAGATGCTCACCAAAGTCAAGAAAACAATGCAAAAACAAAGTGAGCAATTCAATAGAGATAGAAATCTTAAATTAAAAACAAAAAACCAACAAAACAAAACAAAACAAAACAAAACAAAACAAAACAAAACAATCAGAAATCACAGAGCTGACAAACACAATAACTGCACCAAAAATTTCACTCCAGGGGTCTGACAGCAGACTATATCAAGTTGATGAAAGGGTCAGTAAACATGATGACAAGTCACTAGAAATAATTAGTGAAAGAAAAACAAAGATGAAAAAAAGACTGCTTAAGAGACATACAGGCCACCATCAATACACATTATGACAGTCTAAGAAGGAAAAAAAGAATCAGAAGGGTTATTAAAGAAATAATAGCTTAAAATTACAAAAAATCTGGGGAAGGAAATGCACATGCAGAAGCCCAAGAGGAAGAAGCCAAAGAAATCCACATTGACCAACACTGTAATCAAACTGTAGAAAGTTAAAGACAGATGGGGCTGGAGGCTCTGATGGAATCCCAGCACTGCAGCAGGTGAGAAGTCCACCACCAAACCCCCAGCACTTCGGGAAGCCGATGCAGGAGGACTGTAAGAGCAAACAAGAGGAAAAAACAAACCAAAACAACAACAACAAAAAAAACCTTGTCATATACAGGGAACCCTTATCAGACTAGCCAGATTTTTTTTCACCCAGTAGACACTGTAGACCAGAAGGGAATGGGATGGTATTGTTAATTTAATATACCGAAGGAAAAAGTAACAAGTGCCACGAAAATACTATACCTGGCAAAACTAGTCTGTAAATGTGAAGGAAATACAAAATCTTTTCAGACAGAAACAGTTGAGAGAATGTATCACCATAAGACCTAACTTACAAGAAATGCTAAAAGGAGTTTTTCAATTTGAAACAAAAATACCGTAAAGAGTCAGTCACTAGCATAAGAAATATGAAATTGGTTGGTAAAGGTAAAAGTTAACAGACAAAAATATTCAAAATATTAGTAAAAACATGTTAAAAGATACACAAGACAAGTACATGTAAACTGTGACAACAGTAACATGAGGGGAAGAAGTTACAGTTTTTTGTATGTGTGTGTTCACTTAAACTAGACTGTTAGAACTATTTTAAGAAAACCCTAAAGTAAATCTATAAAAGTTACATGAAAGAAAGACAATGGAACCAAAGTATAATAAAAAGTAACAAAACACAAAGACAATGAGAAAAAGAGACCAAAAAAAATTGTAAGACTAACAGAAAAAAAAAATTAACAATGACAATAATGAATAGTTCCCTATCAGTAATTAATTACTTGAAACATAAATGGGTTACACTCCCCAAAAGACATAAAGTGCTTGAATGAATTAAAATTTAAAAACCAAACAAGGGCTGGGGATCTAGCTCAGCGGCCTAAGCGCCTGTCTGGCAAGTGCAAGGTTGTGAGTTCAATCCCCGGTGCCGCAAAAAAAAAAAAAAATAAATAAAAAAAAATAAAAACCAAACAAGGTAAGATGTAACTATAGAGAGTCCCTGACTGACAGTGGTCCAACTTACAAACTGGTAACACCAGATCATTCCGTGGTATAATGATTCAACTTAAAATGAAACACCAAAACTTAAAGGATGCAGCAAAAGCAGAACTTTTTTTGTGATAAATGTCTACATTAAAAAAGAAGACCTGACATAAATAATCTAACATCACCCCTCAAGCAGTTAAGAAAAGAAGAACGAATAAGCCAAAGTTAGTCTTTGACTGGAGATAGTAAAGATTAGAGCAGAAACACACAAAACTGAGAACAGAAAATCAACTTGAAAATTTATGGCAAGATTTAAAAAATGACTAGTGAATTATAAGATTAATCAAGAACAGAGGCTCCAAATAAAGATATTACAGTAAAAGGAGAACTGTTGCCAATAAAATGCTCAACCTAAAAAAATGGATAAATTCCTAGAAACATACAACCTACTAGAAATAAATCATAAAGAAGTAGAAATTTTGAACAGATCTATAATAGTATGGAAACTGGAACAGCAATTTTTTAAAAAGTTCCAATAAAGGAAAGCCGAAACCAGAGAGCTTCGCAGGTAAAATTCTACCCAACATTTAATAGTTAACACCAAACCTTCTCAGTCTTTCAAAACACTGAAGCAGAGGGAATATTTCCAAACTCTGATACCAAAGCCACATAAAAGATACCACACAAAACGAAACTGCAGGCCAATATCTATGATGAATATAGATGCAAAAATCTTCAACAAAATACTAGCAAGCTGAAAAAAAGCATTGTATACCATAACCAAGTGGGATTTCAACAGAAGAAAATCGGTAAGTATGACACATTATCAAAATAAAAGATAAAAATTCTCAACAAACTAGGAATAGAAAGAAATTGCCTCAAGACACAACACCCCACTGAATGAAGCTAAAACCTTATCTTTTAAAACCAGAAACAAGGCAAGGATGAACTCAGTCTTGCCACTTCTATTTATCATCATACTGAGGGTCTGAGCCAAAACTTAGGCAAGAAAATGCAATAATAAGCAACCAAGTTTGCAGATGACTTAATTTTTTTTGTTTGTTAGTACTGACAGTTGAACACAGGATCTTCACACTGAGCTGCATCCCCAACCTTTTTTTAAAAATGTTTTTGAGACACAGTCCCACTAAGTTGTCCAGGATGGGATCAAACTTGTGATAGTCCTGCTTCAGCCTCCCGGAGTGCTGGAATTGCAGGTGTGTACCACCATGCTCAGCTGACTTGAATATAATCCTTTTAAAAGCTGTTCGAATAAACAAATTCAGTAAAGTCACAGGATACAAAGTCAACATTAAAAAATCAGTTGCATTTCTACATACTGACAACAAACTATTTGAAAGGGAAACAAGGAAAACAGTCCTACGTACAGTAGAATCACAAAGAATAAAATGTCTAAAAATAAGCATACCTAAGGAGAGAAAATATTTGTTTGATGGAAAGTAGGAAACAATGGTGAAAGCAATAAAAGATGCATACAAATGGAAAGACACCCTGTGGTTATAGATTGAAATAATACTATGCAAATATTCTATTTAGAGACCTACAGATTCAATAGAATCTCTATTAAAACCCAAATAGAAATAGAAATAGAAAAAAAACTCTGCAATGCATATGAAACTACAACAGATCACAAATGGTCAAATGAATCTTAAGAATAACAGGGTTAACCGCCATGTACAGGCCACTGTGGGACCAGGACCTCCAGAGCCAAGCCTTTCCCCACGGGCCCCTGCTGGCAGGGGCAGAGTTAGATCCCAGCTCCTTCCGGATTGTGGGCTGGCAAACAAAAGTGTCAACCCGCTCCCCAAATGACTGGCAGATCCAGAGAAACACAGGCTCTGATGATAGCTATTAAGGTGAAATGCAATTGAAAGCCTGTGGTGCTCTGGTGTTTTACTGACCTCACAGGTCTAGGGCCAGTGATCTGATCATCTGTTCAGAAGATAGCGGTACACAGCGTGGTATGGGGGCGGGGGGTTCTTCTGAGGGTGGTAGCCATTATTGATTCTCTATAGTCTGGCTCTGAAGTCCTACATTGTTTATTGTCTTGTTGGGTTGGTTTTATTCTCTTTTGCTTTGTTTAATTATGTTATACCCAGTGACACGAGCAGCTATTTCAATGATAGTAAGATATATATGGTAGCCATTTTGAATTTGCTATTGTCTTGTTTTGCAATCTTTAATTATATCCTTTGTTTTGTTTTTACTGTTTCTAGTCTATTCTGTTCTGTTTGATTTTTTTACTGTGTCCGAAAGTATTTGCAGCTATTTTGAAGACAAGAAAAGGCATTATGATAACTATTGTTGATTTTGTAATGTTGTGAAGTCTGTATCACTTACTCTGGTTTGTTCTGATTGGTTTTATTCTGTTTTATTTTCCTTTGTTGTATCCTCTTTAAAATAAAAAAAAATTTAAAGAATAACAAAGTTGGAGGCATTATTCTTCCTGGTTTCAAAACATACTACAGAGCTACAGCAATCAAAACAGTACTGTGTAAAGACAGATAACAGAAATAAATCCATGAATATACAGGCAATTAACCTTAGAAAAGGGTATACAATGGAGAAAGGATGGTTTCTTCAATAAACAAAACGTGAACAGACAAAGAAAATGTGATACAGATACATACAATGGAACACTTCATATTCGGTCTTTGAAAAAGAAAATTCTGAATGTGCTACAACACAAATACACCTTGAGAGCATTATGCTACATGAAATAAGACAGTCACAGAAAGATAAATACTGCATGATCCCACCAATATGAAGTATCTAAAATAGTCAAAAATCTTTGACTCAGAGAGTAGAATGGTAGTTGCTAAGTCTGGGGAAAAAAATGAGGAGTTAGTAATCAACTAACATAAAGCTTAAATTAAACAAGCTGAACGGGTTCAACAGCCTTTACAGACATTATTACTGTAGTAACGATAATGTATTCACACTCTAAAATTTGTTAAGAGGCTAGATCTCATGTTTAGTGTTCTCATAAAAAATTTAAAAACTGAAAAAAAAAATTAAAAAACTGGTACGAATATTTTATACATGTGAAAAACAATTATAGAGTGCTGTGAAGATGTAAAAGTAGGAGACTTTTGCTTTCCAGTAAAAGCCAGTATCTCTGAGAGAAAAAAAATTTAAGCTAAGATATGTAAAATGAAAGGACTGAACAAAGAATATTCCACAAAGAAGGTACGAGACATTTTCCTGAAGAAGAGACCTCTAAAGACAGCTAAAATGTTGATTAAAAATATTTTTACACTGACAGATTCATTCACAGCACAATGGATGAAGATTAATGACGTCATTAATATTTACATTCCCTTTTAGCATCACCACACTTAAATCATTTAAGGTTGGTGATCTGTTTTGTTTACTTGTTTTTCCGGTACTGGGGGCTGAACCCCAGGAGTGCAGTGCTACACCCCCTTTTGAGACAGAGTCTCACTAAACTACCTAGGCCAGTCTTGAGCTTGCAATCCTCCTGCCTCACACTTCCAAGTAGCTGTGACTATAGCCATAGGCATGGACCACCATGCCTAGCTGTGGGTTTTTTCCTCAGGGCAAATGATAGGGATTCATGGAATTATTCATAGCATTGGACAGTTAACAAAAAGAGCCAGTCGTGAGATAACTCTATGTCTTTCTGTGTTATAGGCATCCTAACATTTTTAGCATTGTTTTTATTACCACACAAACAAAAATATATTACAAATTACAAAGAGTAACAATAAAACAAGCATTAATATGCTCATCCAGATGTTTTGTTTTGTTTTGTTTTGCTTTGTTTTCTTCAAACAAGGTCTTGCTATGCAGTTCAGGCTGGCCTTGAACTTACTGTGTAGCCCAGGTAGCCCTCAAACTCGTGGCAACCTGCCTGCCTCAGCATCCTGAGTGCTGGGATTGTAGGCGTGCGCCACCATGCCGAGCAGACTTTTAAAAATAGAACTGTGCTAGCACCTGTAGTCGTGTACAATGCTTCTGTATAGACATACGCCTTTGTTCCAGAAGTAATCATTACCTTGAATTCTGTTCCCATTATTCTTTTGGTTTTTACTACTCATGTATCAATGTTACATATATTCCTTTAAGCTAAATTTACTTTTGCATAAACTTTTTAGAAATGAAACAATTCTTATAGATTGTTACTTGTTTTTTGTTGTTCAACTTTGTGTTAATAAGGTTTAATGGTTCTATTTTATTTGTTGTACTGCTGTAAAAAAAAAAAAGACACAGGAACAAAGATAAGAATGATAGCAGATTTCTTAGAAAAAGCACAAACACTAAAACAATGAAGCAACATTTT
>RJWT010053058.1:0-10495 GCA_004365215.1 Cuniculus paca | reverse complement strand
TCCTGTCTCCCCAGATAATAGGGTCCACCCGGAAAAGCCATGCCTGGGGGAGGAGATGAAGCTGGACCCTCCAGGCTGATGGGTCTTGCTGTAATTTGTGCTGGCTCATCCCAGCAAGTCCTGGAGTGCATGGCAATACCACGTGTCTCTGGTTCATCACTCACCCAGCCAAGTATCTCCTGCCTCTGTATCCACTCCTCAAACCTCCAACTGTCCTGTGCAGCCTCCCTTGCCTCCAAGTTCACTGTCAACACTGCCACAAACAGAAGAGTCCCTCTGCACCGGATCATTGCTCCTACTGGGTTTGCAACTACCGAGCACACTCTGTCCCTTTCCTCCTGTTCCGGGGAATGAGCTCCTGCCAAGTCCAGCCCTGTGTGTGGGGACCTCCTACCCCACCCCACAGATGCACAGGAATGGCCCTCTGGCAACTGCCTCTCTTTCTCTGGGGTAGACTGACCTCCTCCTCCACTGAGTCATTGCTCTGGTCATTCTTACAGGCATACAAATGAGCTATTATTTCTCTCATTTTTAAAACTGCAACAAATAAAGACCACTCTGGACCTCCCTTTTTCAACTTGTCCTCTTTTCCTTTGCTGTGAGAAAGTGGGGTCCACACCGGCATCTCTGGTCTCTCCCTCCCTTCTTACCAGCTTCTCCTAATGGCCCTTTGGGTCTACCATGCCTCTCATACCACCTTTGTTGGACCCCTCATGCCCTCCACACTGCCAGGTGCAGCAGCTTTCTCTAAGGCCCACAGGAGACTCACTGGTTCAAGTTCAGTTGGGACCCCTCGCTCACCCCTAAACATCTCTATCATTCCCAAAGCCCCTAATTCAAGAAAGCAATGTTTGTTCATGTTTTATGAGCAAAGCACCAAAACCCAAATCACTTGGCTTGCTCATCTAAAAAGCAGGTTTCTAGGCCATGACCCAAAACTACAGGATCCAAATCCAGGGAACAGCCCAGGAACCTGCCATTCAGGGACTACTGAAACTGTGGCCCTAAAGCCTTTCCCACAGGTCAAAGACAAGGATGAAAGCCTGAGGCTGGCAAAGGAGGTACGTATTGACATTCACACTTGAGTGTTAATAACTCCTGGGTGGTTCTTACCCAAAGAACATCTTACTGAGGGATCTGGGGGCAGAGGTAAAGAAGAGAGAATCAGAAGAAACTAAGAAAAAGGAACACAAAAAGAGAAGAGAAGGAGCTAGCAGTAGCCATGCCGGTTGGGAAGAGAACCAAGAAGTCAGCCCACCCTTTCCATGAGCCAGCCAGCACGTGGGCTGGGAGACAAGAAGAGCGCCCCTGGGCCAGGGATCTAGTTCAGTGGCCTAAGCGCCTGCCTGGCAAGCGCAAGGTCATGAATTCAATTCCCAGGGATGCAAAAAAAAAAAAAAAAAAAAAAAAAAAAGAAGAGCACTCCCCCCCCCACACACACACCATGTAGGTAGCCAGCTGATTCGGAGTAATACATGCTGGGCTGATAGCAACTGAGGTACAAAAACAACTTAGTGCTTGTATTCACTGATCGACTTCACAGGCTTGGGGCCAGTAGTCTGAGCATCTGTTTAGGGGATAAAAATATGCAATATAGCAACTATGGGGGATTTCCTTCTATCTTGTTTTTGAAATCCAGTATTGTTCTCGTTGTTTTGTTTTGTTCCTTTTTATTGTTTTATTTCCTTCAAAATGAAAGAGAGAGAGAAGAGAAAGGGCTGGATGTCATAACATCCAAAGGCTAGTAAGGATTTCTTTTCACATTTCTTTGATGTTTTCATGTCCATCATATCTGGTCCCCATTACAACCTTGAAAAGAAAGGGTACAAGTGAGGAAACTGAGGCTGAAAAGAAAGTAAGGTGGGCTTCCCAGGGTCATTCCTCATCAATCATTTATTGACATGTGATCAGTACCAATTCTGGGTGTGAGAGCTGAAAGAGGTCCAGCCCAGACTTAACTCATGCCACCAGTCCAGAGTTGAGAGTCCACTCCTCAGACGCGCCTCACTGCAGACTGGATGCAGCCCTGTTCGTCCCTGCTCATTTCCAATAGGGACCAATCAATTCTCCAGCCTTCCCTCTTAGATCAATTTTCTTCTGCCTCAAATTCTAAACACTTAAATTTATGTTTCATGACTTGCGGGATCAATGTAACATGTTTACTAATGCTCAATGTAGAAAAAAATCTCCATGCGAAGGAAATATTTCCTTACGTGTCCCACAGGCAAAACCAAGGAGAGCAGATGCAGATTCCTAAGATCTTGGGGTTGCAGGATGAGGCTACCAGAGAAGATGAAAGAGTGGGAGATGGGAGGAGCCAAGTGGCCCCCACCTTGCTCTGCCCAGGTGAGGAGGGGGCATTTGGAAAGCTTCCAAGCAGGAGGAGAAACACAGGTCTCTAATGAGCATTTTTGTTACATTTTGCTCTGAGTGTTCAATGCCATCTAACTCTCACTTGCCCTTGAACTCAGTGCCATTTTATTTTTTATTCTTTTTGCTCAGTGCCATTTTAAAATTACCTTCAGGGTGGACACAGGGTGCCAACAGAAGCCATTCCTGTGTCTCTCAACACTGGTTTCCATCTCCAGGTACTTTTAAAATGCCTCAGCACAAAGCAGACACAGAAAGACCTTTTGTCTCAAAACACAATGAATAATGGAAGTCCCCATGTGTTGCATGAGTGATCGTCAAATGTGATATTGCTCTTCCACAAGACTGGAGCTTTCTGGTAGCAGGTTATTTTCCCTACTACTTCTGTTTTTCCTGGCTCCTACCTTCTCCACAGAAGCCTCTCTCTCAAGGTCCTTTGAGGACCACACCAGCCAACTGCCCAGCCACTCCAGCTCAACACACACAAAGGTGCTTTGTGAGTTCCCAGAGAATTGAGGATGGATGAATGGATGAGTGATGGAGGAACTTGGTGATCTGGCGTGTTGAGTGTTGCCAAATCCTCATTCCCGTAATCACTGTCACTTGGAGGAGTGCTGTGACTGAAGGCTGTGTCACACTTGAACACCGAGAAGGAGCTCTCAGGGTATCTCAGAGTGCCATCACATTGACTTTGAAGTGTCCTGAGCACCTCTCGCTAGATTATCACCAAGTCTAGGATCACCCTTTTTGGGCAGTGCCTCCCCTCCTCCAACATTCTATGGATGGTTCAAAAGCAGCCAGTGCATCTGAAGTTCAAGAGAAGGGGACCTGCTTGATTTTCATGCCCAAGATGGGAAAAATACTCTTACAAGCCATCAGGAAATTGTCTGAGGCCACCTTCACTGCTATGTGTCACTGCTCTCCAGTGTGGCTGTCCTCTCTCCAGTGAACTCTCCATCTACTGCGCCAAGCAGTAAGAATCTGTGGGCAGCACTCCCAGCACCATGCCCAGCTCTGGTTCTCTCTCAAGCTGTGCTGTTGAGTGTCCCAAGTACCCACTGTAGGAGGAAGCCACTTTCATTCTCAGTCTCAGATCCCAGAGGTTTGTGCAACTCCTTTTAAACTATAAATCTTGAGTTGTTCCTAAGCAGAACCTAGAATTTGGAAGCCCAAGAAAGTTCACCTGTAGGAATGGAAGTGGAGGTGATCATACAGTATACATCCCACCTCACCCTCTACAGGGGAGGGGACAGAAACATTTAGTACTTTTTAAGCTAAAATAGAGAAAATGTGTTTTTTATTAATAAGAAGCCTTGTTTTTCTTTTTTCATGTAGTTCAGACTTTCAGATTTATAAGACATTTTGTGACATTTAGGATGCCTGGGCTATTACCCTCCAAGGGGGACTCTGGGACAGTATTTTGGAAGGACATGTGGTCCAATAGCTCTTTCTGAGTGGTCACACCCTGTCCATTAAGGATCCTAAGACACTCAGGGTTTGTTTCTGGGTAATGGCAGTACCTGTTACTTTTGACTTGTCTTTCTCTTGCAATAAAGTTATAAAAATAGCTCTGAAACCCTGCTGATGTCAGAAATGTTTCATTGAGCCACCAAACACCTCTGTTAGGTCTATGGCAGGAGCTCCTAGTCTGTAGGTTTCAGGATTCTGGAAGGTATCAGTGCTGTTGCAAGGAATTAGGGCACACGGTGTATGTTTATCTTAAAGGTGTTGACAAAAAGCTGCCTGTGTTAAAAATCTCAGCCTCACCAACATTTTATCTGTGGGAGTTTAAAATGTATTTCTTGAATTTTCTGAGCTTCAATTTCATTGTCTACAGAGTAAAGGTACCTAAATTCCAGAATTAATATGAAGATTAAAATAATTAATACATGTAAAGTGCTTAGCTCTGTGCTTGACATAGTAACCAATTAATAAATGTTTATTATTAGTGTTATTGTTATTAAAAAGTATCATTATTCATCAAATTCCTATTATCCAGACATTATTTCAAAAATGTCCCATCTGTTATCTCAAATCCTCACATTTTTATTTTATAGAAAGTAAGCTTAAGTGTTTTACCAAATACTAGGCTTGTATTCAATACAGGCTTTCCAAACCAGCTCTTTATGCCTCTAACACTTGCTTTTCCTGAGCCAAATGCAACTGTACCAGCACCATAGCCTAAACTGTGTTTAATACGTCATGTGCATGCACAAAACTGGGATACAGTCAAAGTATTTGTCTTGGTTACTTTTTTCTCCTTGCTGAGACAAACACCTGATACCCAAAATTAGGGAAGAAAAGGTTTACTTAGCTTACAGTTTCTGGAGATTTCAGTCCATAATCAGCTGGCTCCAAGGCAGGGTGGCATGGCACTGGGGCAACTCTTCAAGGCAGCAGCCAGAGCAAAAGAGGCAAAAACAAATCTCTTCTCCCTTATATTGTACACAGGCCACCCCCCCCCAGGGTGGTGTAGCACTCACAAAATCTCCCTGCCCTCCTTTGAACAGGATGAGGATATTTACAAAGTAAGAACCCTGGCTCCCTGCTGAGTCTCTCAGTTAAACTTCTAAACTTCTCAAGTTGACACAATGTATCAGCCATAACAGTATTTAACAACCATACCAGCACAAGGCCAACCATCAGAATAGACATCACCAGCCTTAATCTGGGAGAGATAAGGCAGGCTCCCATTCTCTACCAGGTATGACTGTATTGGTCACTGGACAATGGGGCATGAGTAACATTTCTTAAAGTCCATGCTCTCAACCAGGCAATAACTTCTCTTTCTTGTTAATCTAAGAATTGCTATTCTGGTCATTGTCTTTTCTTTTCCATAAATAAATTTTTAAATTGATCTTCGAGAGACCTTTTCCCTTGCAGCAAGATTGGAATAAAACTTTGATAGGTACTCATAACAGAAATCTCTGAAAGGGTTTGTTTTGTTTGAGCTGTAGAGAGGTGGGAAGAGGTTTGCAAAGGCTTGGGGAGAAATGTGCCTTGGAGCAGGGCAGGAATAGGAGGCATTTGCCAATGAGGGCAGGAGGATCTAAATAATTCAGTCAGTGGGACCACAGTAGGAGGTCCCAGCACTGAATGAGCCCTGAACGCATTTAAAATTCATCTAAATGATGTAGATTTTATTACAGTAAAAAAGCTGATTTTATAATAGCTTATTGACATGTATTTTCTCAAACAATGGACAATATGGGTTTTTATGTTAAAAAATGTTTATTGCACATTAACAATTGCTACAGGTAAGACCCACTGATGAAAACAGTGAGTGAAATCTTAAGAAGAACTGAACTAAAGAAGAAGAGCCATATTGATGTGGTCTTTGGCTACTGCCTATGAAATGGGTGCAATCCTGTTGGTGAGAAATCTTTTAAACAGATTGTTTAGGCATGGCAATAATAAACAGGCAAGTAGAAAGAGGAGGACAGGCACTATAAAAGGAAGAATTTAAGATAGGCTAGTAAACTTCCATGAATCCCATGAACTCTGCAGGCGGTCCTGGGACATTTGTTGTACTGCCTGCATCTCAGAATCTACCTCCTGCAGAGCTGCAGTTACATTACCATGATTATCTGGGATAAAAGTATGGTATATTTTATGAAGTGTGGCACATGTGCACCTTTGGGCAGACTGCTTGGGGGAAATGGATCCCAAGCACTTTCATCTTTCATTCCATCTGTATGATCACTGGGAGTTTGGCAGTCTTTACATGAGAATAAACAAATTTTACCAAGAGATTAAAGCACATAAGACCAAAGCATGAGCATCAGAATGGAAAGAGAGCTTGGGGAAGGAATCGCATCCAGACACCGTTCTTAAGGGACTGAAGTAGCAATTGTAGCCACAAAATTACCAAGAGCCATCTCCTAGACCTGTCTATAGGTTAGCCAGAAGCTATCAGCAGGGGTCAGTGATTGGAGCCCCCCTTTTTATGTTGGGCTTATATTACTATTACTTTAATATTTTTTGCTTATACTGTACTTTTCTGCTGGGTGTTCAAGATCAGGTTAAAGAGAGACCTGTGTTAATAAAAGTTAACCTCATTATCTGTCAAGTTTGGTCAAGTCTGCTGAGGCAGTACTTCCGAAACTATGTGCAGAGTCTGTCGTCTCCTTTGTCAGTATTAGCCGCCAGGATGGGTCATGGTCTCATTTGACTATGTGGCTTTCCATGGAAGCATGGTTGGTGATTCTCCTTAAGCACATCATACATACACTGGTTGACTCTTGTCTTCGGGGACCCAACAATCTCCCCACTCAGGATGTTGGGGGACTCATCAAAATTGTAGGATCCTATAGCAAGGTCCTCTCAAGTGTGGGTCCTTGTTAACCTTGGAGAGTCAAGGCCAAAATATTGGCTGTCCTCTTAGCCCAATTACATTTCTAGCTTTGGGCTCCAACCTTCAGTTGTTGAACACCCAGGAGATCAGTATTGCAGTGATGGCAGTAGGTTTAATCTTATGATCTTGACATCAAGCACCTAGAGATATATAACATGGCCAAGAAACTGTTATTTCCTTACCAATCATGGTTATCTTAGAAGTTGAATCCCTGCAGAATGTTAACAGATAACAATTACAAAGTTTCACTGAGAAAACTGGAGATCATACTTCAGCATAACAATCATGATGACATCATTAAGTGACATGAAGAAGCTTTTACTTAAATTTGTCATCTTTCAATAGTGTGCCATCTAAGAAGAATGTATCTTATGTGACATTGCCTGGACTGCACAGTGTTTGAAAATCTGTTGTAACGTATACATAACAATGCTGACTGTCTCATGCACATCTTATCACAAGTAGCTCGAAAACAAGTAAGGGAAAGCCTGATGCTTGAGCCTAAAAATTTACCACCATAAATAACTTTAACCTGGTCCCTGTGACTGAGTTTCTAATTGTTAGAAATGAATTTGTTTGTTTAGACGCAAATAGAATTCCAGAGGCAGCAAAAGTGAGACTTTAATAAGCCTGGCTATTCTGAAAACCTGTATAAATAGCTTTCCATAGAAGTCTCAAAGAAAGTCAAAGAAAGAAAAATAAATTGTTGAGCTCAAGGCAATTCTTGAACTTTTGCAAAAATACTGGTGGAGACTGTTTGTTTTCCTAATTAATCTGTCTCAGTTTAGCATAATTTACCTTTTATTTATTTATTTATTTATTTATTTATTTATTTTATTTTTGTGGCACCAGGGATCGAACTCATAACCTCCTGCTTGCCAGGCAGGCACTTAGGCCACTGAGCTAAATCCCCAGCAGTTTAGCATAATTTACTGGCTTAACTTTTGTTACCTTTAGCCTTTTTGCAAAATAGACCCAACTGGTGTATGCTATTGCAGTTTAGAGTCCCCTTGTAGGGCCTTATCTCTAGAGTGGGCAGAGCAATTTTTGGGAGAAAAAGACAGTGAGGCAGAAAGAAAGGTAAAGGGGGGAAGATCTGTGTGGAGAGCAAAGAAAGCTTGGGAATAAGGGACTTCCTGTCACTTGCCACTTCCCTGCAGGTAGTTATCAAGATCACAAAGAATTTGGAAATTAAATGTGCCAAATTTAGACCATTGGATGAATAAAATATGAGATGATTAGGCTGACTATGCCCCTTTTAAATCAAGGGAATGAAAGAATTTTTTTTTGTGGTCTTTTTGAGATAGTGTCTCCATATGCAGTTCAGGCTGGCCTTGAGCTCACTTTGTAGCCTAGGCTGGCCTCAAACTCACAACAATCCTCCTGCCTCAGCCTCCCAAGTGCTAAGATTATAAGCGTGTGCCACCACACTTAGCTGAAAGAATTTTTAGAAGGCCACCCAAAGGAGTATCTGTCCTCCCGCTCCAATCTCTCTGCAAGTCCACTGCAGGGGCCAGCCCAGTGGGACCTCCTCCACCACAAGTCTGAGATTCTGTATGAGGTCTGGCCACATCAGAGATTTTTCCAGAAGACTGGGCAAGTGCAGATATTTAGGAGCTTATAGTAACTGATCTGCCGGAATTTGAAAATTTGGGAACACACAGTAACTGATAAGAGAGTGGCCAGGATTCCCTAGAACAGGACTAGGGACTTGGAGATTCTCTAGTGGGCATGGCCTGGCCATCTCAGAGAACATTTTTCTCGGAGACTGGTGGGGGGGCATCCCTACTCCAATATCTGCAGAAGTCCACCGCAGAGTCTGGCTCTGCAGGACCCCCGGGAGTCTGGTATGGACCTATGCTTCGCAGGCTCTCCTGGGAGAAGTAAGAGGCAATCTTACCAGCCCTGGGCTGGATAATGAAGTATCTGGTATTGAGTGCAGGGTTAGCAGGAAATGGCAAATGACCTCCAGGATGCCATAAGGAAGAGGGGAGAAAGACAAAGAGAGAGGACTAGGCCCCATTGGAAAGCATTAGGGACACAAAAGGAAGAGGTGGGGGATATTGGAGTAGTTCTCTTGACCCCTCCCTGTGTAGGCCACCAAATGTTAGGAAAAAGGAAAAGAAGAAACAGGTATGAGCTAAACAGGGCAGGTTTACTGCAGAACAAACTTGAGAGGGACCACTCTGGCACTAGAGATCAGACCAGCTGCTCTCCAATAGGCATACAGGCGATGGGGTCTTTTGCAGGGTTGTGGGCAGGGGGAGCTCAGAGAGAGGGGGCTGTGGCTCCCTGCCAAGAACAAAGCTTGAGAGAGCACAAGTGGTCATGGTTGCCCAAGGATGAGGCTTGGGAAAGCACAGGGAGATGTGGCTCCTATCAACAGCGGGGCTGGTCATGTTATGAGTTACCAGGTAGGTAAGGGCATTTGGAGAGGTCTCTGATCAGGATGGCAGCAGATGGATTCCTTCACTCAGCCCCAAGCACCCCTCTACCTTCCCTGGAGGGAAGCTTGGGCAGGCATTCTACCAAACTTGGCTCTGTCCAGCCAGCTGCTTCCATGGTAGCCTCTGCCAATAGGGGGCACCAGAGAGCAAGACCACAAGGAAGGAAGGCCTCCATCCTGTCCACTAGCTGTTCCTCCCTGTGGGTATTCCTGCAACAGCTCCTCCTCCTGGCAGTGGTGATTGGCTCTGGGAGCAATTGGTTCCAGTTTCCAGGTTTTTTCCGCATTCCCACGGAAGCCCTTGGACACTCCAGCCACAGGCATATTCTTCGAGGGTATAAGTTCCAGCTGCTGGGCTCCATTACCCTGACTCCATTTTCCCCTGTCCAATGGTTGGCATGTTTCCTGCAGTTACTACTCTGCTGCCTCACTGTTTGCTTTCCCAGTTGTCAAATACTGTTGAGTCAATTGCTTGTATTAGTTTGTCTAACAACCACAGTATGATTTCTGTTTTTCTAATGAGACTGACTCAACCAAGTGCCTCATTCCCCCAAGGCCTCTAGGGGCCATAGTTAAACCTCAGCAGTTTCCAGTGGGTGTGTCTATTTACAGATAAGACCTGGTGGTGAGAAGCTTAGGGTCAGGGCAAGGAGGGCTCAGTGTACACAGCCTTGATGACACATACCACGTAGTCTTTAGGAGTGACGCACACTTGGGCCCAAAACCAGGCTGGACCAGTTACACCAGCAGAAAAGCAATGGGGAGAGAGCTGACACAAAGCCCAAAGAGGGGAAGGAAGCCAGAAAGGCTTTCAAGCCTAGAAGCTTGGAACCAATACCATCCATGAAATTGGAATGTAAGGCTGTTACCAGTGGGTCAGGTTGCCTGAACTCAGTAGGGCTGATAGAACCTGCTGTGTGCAAGCCCTATTCCATATAAGAATGGTTCCTCTTTTCAACAGCCCAGCAAAGTGCTCAGTTTACAGATAAGTAGACCAAAACTCAAGCCACTGGGCCCTGGGCCTAGAACTAATACCATGGAGTCAAGTATGATGCGCCCAGATCTGTTGGATTCCAGGTACCACCACGTTTATCTGCCCTTAAAGACCAAGAAACGGAGCCTCAGAAAGGTAAGCCCTGCACCACCTCACACCACCAGCATGTGGCAAAGACATTAGCCCTTTGATCCTTGGTCCTTTGTACCTTTGATGAAAGAATGCTGCCCAAGACACAGGCACAGAACTATAGACAGAGTTTAGTATAAAACAGATATAGAGACATTTACACCTTCAAGCAAAAAGGCAGGAAGTGCCACCAAGGCATTTG
>RJWT010053057.1:0-10467 GCA_004365215.1 Cuniculus paca | reverse complement strand
CTCAAGTTGACACAATGTATTAACTATAGCACTCTATAAAACTTCCTTTATAGACTGGGGTCTAAGGCAACCTTTCCAGGTCCTCTCCTGTCTCTCAGGAGTTGTCTCTTTCAATAAAATTTTCCTATTCTTAACCTCTGTTGTTCCTTGAAATTCATTCTTAGATTTAAAAAACACAAACTCGGCATATCAGACATCTAACAGGTTGGGAGTCACATTTATTTCCCTTATATCATAATCATTAGAAAAATCTCATTAATTTAGACTAAGAGGAAGACAACCAATCTGAAATTACACAGAATTTGAATTACAGATGCTCTTTAAACAAGTATATGTTCTATTTCAAATACTCATCATATGCCTTAAAGTAAAAGATGCATTAGGTAAAAATGAGATGATTCAGGACAGCTCTATACAATACCATGAAGAATAAAAATAGCATATGTAGCCTTGTTGGCCTGGAATGAATCATTTCAGAAATCTTTATTTCAGAGGCTGTTGATTTGGTTTCGGATTTTCACTTAAGAGAAGACTTGGGAAATTCATGATGGAATCAATTATTTTAATGTATAGGTTGATCTGAATTACAAATTATTACAAATAAGTGAATACATACAGTTTCAGAGAATCTCTAGAGTGTCTACTTTTTAGTCACAGATATTAAGTTTGTAAATTAAGGTTGTCCCTATTTTCCCCAATTCTCAGGAAACTTAATTTCCCATGAATTTATTGGAGATAGTGAATGCTCCCATTTTTTTTTTCAGGGTAGTGAAAAAAATTTAAAAACAAATCATAGCATCATGACAGAAAAACACAAAACTAATTTATGTGCATAAAATACGCGAGTGTGGTGTCCATATGTAATTTTAGGAGAATGTTATAGCTATCGCCTGCCACCCAAGTGATGGTATACCCCCTGATGCCCCAAAGTCCTTGGCCCTGCAGGCCTAGGCATAGGTGATAACCATAATAGCAAATATTCAGTGAGGACTAAGCATGTCGTGGGTACTTCTTCCTGGATTGCTCATCTGTCATCATCTTGGATGTCTCCAAGTTTTCCAGCTTTCTGAGATCAAGTTTGTTCTTTGTGATTGTAGAAGAAAGCAGTTTCTATTCTACCCCACAGATCGATGTACTCAGTTTGTGCTCCATGAAGATCCCTGCCCAGGGCTATAGTTCTCCAAGTCACTCTGACTTGGTTACTGACTTACTGGTTTTCAGTCCTCCCATTTTTACTTTCCTCCCGTCTTGCCCTCTCTTTTCTGCGCCCTGTCATCTCACTGTACATGAACCGTCTTACTGCCTTCACGGCCCACTGTGCTCCCCATTCTGTACAGAAAACAGACTTTACAAAGGGTTTATGACCCTGAAGTGATGGCTTAAGCAAGGTTTTAAATTTAGATGGCTCCCATCACTTTCAAACAGTCACTCTATAAATCTTCCTTATATTAATTTGGAAACAGAAACCCAATATGTTCAGTGACATAATGTGACATCCAGGCAAAACATAAATGGTATAGCTTGAAGTATGTATGAGACAGAAGAAAGCAAAAAAACCAAAACAAAATGAAACAAAACGCAAAACAACAACAAAAAAGAAAAACAAAAGGAAGCTGTGTTTTCCATTCCAGTGGCAATCAACTACATGGGGCTGAAGCAAGATGCCAGGACGTTACTGAAGTGTTCACAGATGAAATCCATCAAGTAACAGTTAGTTTGTTGATGGGAAACGTTCGATGTTACTGACACTATATGATGCCCTTGGGGAATTTCTAAACTGCTCATTCTAGCACCACAGGAAATAGAGAAGGAAGGACAAGAAATGAAAAGAGGCTTGGCAGAAGGCTTCAGCCTTGGCTAATTGTTAGGATCATTTGAGAAGCTTTTAAACATCACGATGCCCTGATTCCAGCTGAGACTAGAGAATGAAGTAGGGATCTCCAGCAGTGGGACTGAGGCATAGTATCTCCTAGAGTCTCCTGAGATGCAAGGTGCAATCAAGGCTGAGAACTATTACAGTAGACTGAAAATAGCAGTAGGCAAAACATGGAAAGAATTTCAAAAATTATGAAATGAATGCAAATAGTGATGGCTCTCATATTTTAAGGCCACAGACATTACCAATGATAATGTCTTTGCTGATCAGAGATGATTACAGTAGGAATCCCTACACTTATTCTTTTTCTATTTATCGGGGCTTTGAAGTATCCATGGATTCTTTTTTTTTTATTAGCATGTTTTAGTACATAATGTTTATATTCCTTGTGGGAAGTTGGAAAGCCCAGCTATGTTAATTCCTTTTTTCTTTATCTCTCTTTTCCCCTCCCTTCATCTCTTGATCCCTTTCTCCTCTGAGAAAGATCTATCTCCTAGGATACTTCCTATTATCTATCATTTATGTTGTTCTTTATTTACACTGTGGGTTTCCCATATAAGACACACCTGTGACATTTAAACTTGTGTGTGTGATTTATTTCACTTAACCTTATGGTCTCAAGGTATATCCATTTTCTTACAAATGACTCAAATTTGTCTTTATGGTAGAGAAGTACTGCACGGTGTGTAAATATTACATGCTCTTTATCCATTTATCTGTGGCTAGACATAGGCTGTGAAGTATCTATAGGTCCTTATATCCATCAATTCCATGCCCATAGGAAATGGAGCCATTTTTGTTTTTATCTAATTAAAACTTTTTTGACAATGGCAGATATTCTTGAGAGCACCTGATCTAAAATGATAAAGCCCTTTAGAAATAAGCTAGTCATAAAGATATTATGAGTATATTATTTAGGCCTAGATGAATTTTATTTTTTGATGAATTTTAGAATTATTTAGATATTAGAAGTCCCAGAAAAGTATTGGGGTGAAAAAGATATTCTGCTTAGCCTGTAAAGGGATACTTTAATAGGTTTTAAAGGGAAAAGGAAGTTCTCTTCAATCGAGTTGGTTAAAAGGTCTGTAAGCTTTCTGGATTTTAAATGTATGCATCAGCTCTTCCTGGAAGTGGCCTGAAGTGTGACTTGTGAAAATGGTTTGCTACTCTCTTGACCCAGAAAACCCCACAAAATCATGCAAATCAAGAGGTTCAAATCTTCGTGTTTGCTTTAAGAACGCCTGTGAAACTGCCCAGGCCGTCAAGGGTTTGCCTATCCGAAAGGCCCCACGTGTCTGAAGGATGTCACACTGAAGAAGAAGTGTGCCATTCCGGTGTTACAGTGGTGGAGTTGGTGGAGTTGGTAGGTGTGCCCGGGCCAAAGAGTGGGGCTGGACCCGGGGTCGGTGGCCCAAAAAGAGTGCTGAATTTCTGCTGCACACGATTAAAAATGCAGAGTAACGCTGAACTGAAGGGTTTAGACGAAGATTTTCTCCGGTCATTGAGCACATCCAGGTGAGCAAAGCACCCAGGATGCCCCGCTGTACTTACAGAGCTCAGGGCCGGATTAACCCATCCATGAGCTCCCCTTGCCACACTGAGATGACCCTTCCTGAAAAGGAACAAACGGTTCCTAAACCAGTGGAGGAAGTTGCACAGAAGAAAAAGATACCCCAGAAGAAACAAAAATTTATGGCACGGGAATAAGTTATGTATAAAATAAATGCAAATAAAAGTAAAAAAAAAGTATGAATCAATTTCACAATCAGTAGGTCCCGTGGTTTAGGTGTGGTTTGAGTGTCCCAGAAGAGGCCACTGTGAGGGGAGGGTGAGTATGCAGACTGGTGTCTTTGGGAGGTGCTGTGGACGCTCTAAGCGGTGGGGCCGAGGGGACTTCCTCAGCTCATGTGGTGTGTCCTCAGAAGGGAGGTCTCCTCGGTCTCCCTGGCGGTTCTTGTGAGAGGTTACAAATGCCTGAGTGTGGCCCCACCCAGTGTTTGCTTCTGGTGTGAGATGCGATTGGTTGTTCGGGTCCTTGCCGTGAAGTGGGGCAGCCCAGAGGCGGCCTTTGCCATAGAGCTTGCACTATGCTGTTTGGACTTGGAACCTCTGAAACTGTTGCCACCTGAACCACTTCTTTGTGAGTGGCTTGTGTCAGGTATTTCAGTGCGGTGATGTAAAACTGACTTCATAGGAAAAACAAATGGTGCCAGTTTGATTGATTTTTTTTTCTTTCTTTTTGGAGACAGGGCCTCACTATGCTGTTCAGGTTATCTTTGAACTCACTATGTAGCCCAGACTAACCTCAAACTCTTGGTGATCCTCTTGCCTCAGCCTCTTGAGAGCTGGGATGACAGGTATGTACCACCACACCCGGCTTCATTGACTTAAAATAACCTTGACTCAGGAAGTCATAAAGCAAAACTGGGGGTTACTTTAATTCCATCTCATGGTTGACTTTATCATACACTACCAAAACTCCATCATTAATAGAAGTTTTATTCTGGAATGTCATATTACCAGAAATTAACAGAGTAATTGCCTCTTTGGATTTCTTAGGCCAAATACTCCCATATGATTTTCACTGATCAAGTCCCAAGAGCATCCTGTCCCCTATGCTTTTGGAAGTATCCACGACAGCAAATTAGAGATAATTTCTCCTGATCCACAGGTTAAAATATTGACAGTACTCATTACTATTAGAAGCAAGTTTATATGCCTAAATCTTGCCAGGTTCAGCATAACCACTGACAATGATAAGTTGGGCTGATGAAAATCAATCAATACCATTTCCCACATTTCACTTCTGTAATGCTTCACAGAATTACAGGTGATTAACTACAGAAGAATATGTCAGCAGTAAAAATTAGTGTTATCTGTGGCTCATGCTTATTGGTAATTTAATTCTTATAAGTCAAATTATTTTGACTTAATGTGATTCTAAATTATATTAAAACCACACAAACCAGAACTAAAATATTCATTAAGATGTAAAGCTCCAATATTCATGGTGAATACTTTCACTTAGATTTATCCTTTGTTATACGTTAACTGTATTATCTATGGTTATGCTTGTCTAATCTAAAATATGAGAAAATTTCTTTATCTGAGGTGAGGAAGGCCTCAGAGCCAGGGAATATTCAGGCTTTAGCATACCTGCTTTAAAATTTTTATTTTATTTCATTTTAAAGAGAATAAAACCAAACAAAATAAAACAGAATAAAGCTAATCAGAACAGAACAATGAAAGTGATACACTTTTTTTATTTAAAAAAAAACAACAGAAAAAAGATAGGAATAATTCAGAATTTAAAAAACAAAAACAAAAACAAAACAACAGTAAGAAATCAACATTAGTTAATGCATTCCATATTGTTATCTTAGAAGTAGTTGTTCAGGTTACAAGATCTGGGCATAAAAAAGATATTGTAATAATGAAAGGGAAACAAAGTACACCAAAGGAAAGAACAACTTGGATAAGGAAAAGGAGAAATGGAAGAAAGGAAAAGGTTATATGCATGTAGGTACACATATACAACTGTGCAAGACAGATGACTATACTACTAATCTCTGTTAATTCATCAAAGTGATACAAGATTTCGAAACAGGATAGTAGGAAATCAACAATGGCTACCATAATGTCTCTCGCTTTCTTCAAAATCAACATGTTGGAGCTGGATCTGGGATCAGTAAAACATCTGGGCAAGGCAAAAAAACAACACAACTCCCCTGGCAACCACAACCCCAAGTACACATGCACACAGGTGCACACGAACCGGGGAGACACATTTCTGTAACTCTGGTGAGAGTCAGGTTCCCAGGCTGTGGTGCAGGAACTTACAGCAGTATTTCTCCAAGGAAGTTCTGCAGGTGGGGAAGGGCATGGGAGCCTCTACTGAGCAAGCGCTCTGTAGACAGACATGTTTGAGAAATGCTGCATATTCCACTCCTATAATATGCAGCTATCTTTTACACACCCATTCTGAATCAGATCTAGGCTGTCCCATCATAAACCCACTTGATCTCATAGTAGAAGACTGGCATCATGTGTGGAGCTCAGCTTGCTCTTATGGCAGAAGAACTGAAGACAGCGTTTTCTGATTGGTGTTAGGCATGCAGGGATCAGTGGCTGCTCTGCAACTGTGTCCTGAATCTCTGAGGATAACAAGTGTCCGTGACGTCACAGGCAATGGCCCCGCTGCTTTGCCATGCCCTAATCTCCTGCCTCAGAGCCACTGAAAACATCTCCAGTAAAGCCAAATGGCCATCCCACTTTTCCAATACTTCTGACTTGGACCACAGATACCTCTTCCCCACCTTTATTACTACGTAACAGGAATTCTGTTTCTGGGAACACATACTGGGAAACGCTGATCTCTGAGTTACAAATGCTAACCACCGAGAGAAGAAAGCATCAGCACAGAACAAAAGAGAAGGAAATGCTAAGTGAGAACCAGAGTTAAACTCCTAATAGGGTGCTAGTGTCCTCTGTACAGGGAGGGTGATGTCCATTCAAATCCTCCAGTTGAGTCCTTAATTCCCTCAGGGTGGAAAAAGAACCGGCTCAGAAGTGAGGAATCATGGATTCCCTGAGCCTCGGCTGAACTAAGTGCCCTTGGAAAATTAACTTACTAAGTAGAATCTCGTTTTTCTCAATGGTAAAATCAGAGAATTTAAGGAAATGCTCCTGATTGTCCTTTTTAGGAGATTCCATCTCAACTATGATACTGGGAGAAAAGAGAAAATAGGATTTGCTTGATAAGACTTTTGTTTATGACCAACATTTCTGGAATACAAATTGAATGATGTATAAATAGAAATCCTATTATACAACCATAGGTGGGATAGGTGATTCTTAACTTTCATTACTCTGAAAATTTTGTTTAAAGATTGAGAGTTATGGGATGCAACTTGGAATAAAACTAAATTTTGATATCATAGTTTCTGTCATTCCACAGTTTTTTTTTTTAAAGAACAATCCAGAAAATTTCAGCAGCCAGATCTTTAATGAAAGCCAAAGGGCAATTTTAAAACTAGTTCTTTTAATTAATTGTCCTTTGGCTTGTATGTTCTGTGACTATGTTCTCCTTGTTTATTGAATATGTATAGTTTGCACTTTGAAAAAAACCAAGATGTCATTGAAACAGCTGATATAAATGAAGTTGACCCAAACATACAGAGAAATGTAACAAGGCAACATATTTCACAAAAGTCTATGTATTTTATGTAGATCCATCTTTTCCTTTAATAGAGAATAAAATTAAATTAATTGGCTAAAGAAAACTGAAAACTGCTAGGGAAATAAAATCATTGTCTGGTAGTTGTTTTTTCTGTAATTCTTATTAGTTGGGATCTGTAATTAAATAATAATTTAGAGATTGAAGGCTTACAGCCATTTGTAAATTGCATCCCATTTATATGAAATAAGCCACTGTTTGAATCAGTCTCAAAATTGATTCCAAATTATCTTAAGATGCATTTCCATATTGAACCATTCTATTTTTTTAATATCCATTTGCAATAGTCAGCTCTGATATAAATGGTACACATTTGATTAGAAATAGAAATTAAGGTCTTGAAAATGGGAATGAATATATGGGCTCTTCCCACAGGCATAAATGTCACTAGGCAAAATGCCATGTTCTCCTCCTGTCACATCCAATCTATTGCAGGATTCTCAGGCTTGACTGCCTTTAGAACTTTTAAACTTCCTGATGTCTAGGCTGCACTCAACACCAATGAAATCAGGCTCTGTGGCTGAGGAACAAAAGTGTCAGTTCCCAGGAGACTCCAGTATGCAGCCCAGTATGAACACGTATGGCCTCGGCAATAAATTTCCAAGCAAACTGGCTGCACTGTATTGGGTTAAATTTACCAGCGTGAAGCATGTCTGTTGCTACTTTTCAACTCCTCTGTAGAAAACTGTTCAACAGAAATGAAACTACTGCTTTAAACACTCATCCACAGAAGAGGTCCTGTTGGCCACTGGATCAAACGGCCAGCTGGAATCCTGACTCTGGGATTTTGAACTGAAAGCGAGTGAGAATTTCTGCATGGTTGGATGTGTAGGCTGTGCAGTGGCAGAGTTCTGGCAGGTAGACCGAGTTGAGGAAGAGAAAAGAAACAGCAAGATGAATCAGAGAAGAGTGGCAGAAACACTTCTGGACTTCCAGGACAGACAATTGCTGTGTTTGCTGGGGTGATACCCTCTGCACATGGTGAACAGTCCCTTCTTTGGCACTATCTCACCCTCCCTCTGTGTGGAGGATAGACAAGGAGGCCCATCAGCTTCTTGCTGCTTGAGCAGAGACTTGGGACAGAGAAAGGTGGTCACTTTGGTGACCACTGATTGACATGAGAAACTGGTAATTGTTGCCACAGGAATCCCTGGAGTTGCCCTGATTCATGTGTCCCCCAGAGCCTGGCTTTTCAGCCAGTCTTTTGAATTCTGGGTGTCTTGCTTGTAATTCAAGAATCCTAACAGTGTTCTCTCTTTCTTCCTTCCTTCCTTCCTTCTTTCTTTCTTTCTTTCTTTCTTTCTTTCTTTCTTTCTCTTTTTTCTTTCTTTCTCTTTTTCTTTCTTTCTTTCTTTTTCTCTTTCTTTCTTTCTTTCTTTTTCTTTCTTCTTTCTTTCCTTTCTCTTTCTTTTTCTTTCTTTTCTTTCTTTTTCTCTTTCTTCTTTCTTTCTTTCCTTTCTCTTTCTTTTTCTTCTTTCTTTTCTTTCTTTTCTTTCTTTCTTTCTTTCTTTCTTTCTTTCTTTCTTTCTTTCTTTCTTTTTCCTTCCATCCTTCCTTCCCTTTCTCTCTCTCTCTCTTTTTCTATTTCTTTTTTGGTACTGGGGATTGAACTCACAACATCATGCTTACCAGGCAAGTGCTTGAACTACTGAGCTAAACCCCTGGTCCCCTCTCTGTATTTCTTGAGGTCCCAGCTCACATCCATTTGGGTGCTGTGTAGCTTTCTGCTTTGGGGTTCATGAGGCACTCTGGTATCTTTTTTTCCCCACAAGCTAGCTCATGGTGTTTTTGATTTGTACCTGCAGGTTTTAACTAATACCAAATTTAATTGCCTCTCCTATTATGAGGGTAAGACCATTTAAAGCAGGAATAAGGCTTTTCCACCCCTACTCTAGTCTTCAAGGTCATGGTCAAGATAATCTCAATTCTTTTTATTATTCTGCATGCTTTGTGAAGCCTTACTTACTCATTTTCATTTTGTAAGTATGAAGATCTTAGAGAGAAATTCATAACAGAAGTATACTTTGTGAACAATAGGATTAAAAGCTTATCAAATGCAAACATGATACTAAATAATGTATGATCTTTTGAACAGCAGCCCAAATCTTTTCATGAAAAAAAAAGCTTATTTCCTCTATCAAGCAACATTAAATGAAATTACAGTAGTACCATTAAATCCAACTGTACACCAATAATTTTTCATTTTCAGTGGTACTCTTCTTTATTACAAATCTTTATTAAATAACAAAATATGCCAGCTAATATAATAACTACTGCCTTGAACTCAGTATTAATGTACTTGGCACACAATTCAAGGCTGGCTACCCTAATACAGGAAGCACACAATTTTCATCTTGTGATGCACTGAGCAGAGCTGCACTGACACAACCTTAAAGGCCAAAGACCCAGCGTTCTCCAGGCCCAGATCACAGGAGTGGTGCGGCACAGCAGGTTCAAATGGTGACTCCTTATTAAATTTGGATCCATGGAGCTGGATTACTAGAATTCAACAATAATTGGTAAAAGATTAAAAAGAGAAAAGCAAAGTACAACGTTAAGCTTCTTAAGTGATTAACAATGTTGTGATCTTTGGCAAACTCTGGAAAAACTAAAATGAAATGAGAATAGTGGGACCAGAGCCAATAAAATGTGATAATAAAGTCTGATTGGTTCCTGTTTTCTTTCCTGAGTCTAAGAAAAGACCATGATCAGGAATATTCTGGTAAAGAGTAGGATGAATAAAACGAAGCAGTTTCAAAGCTTTTCTCCATCAGACTTTATTTTTAATACAAATATATCATAGAATAAAAGGTTCCCAGATATTTTTTAAACAAGAATACATTTTCTGTGGTATATCAGGCCATCATTGACACATTAACACTGCAACAAATTTGAGTGAATAACTTATTTACATAAAATATGAAATAAAATTATATGCAGCATGAGCATGAAAACAAGTAAGAACCAATTTGAAGTCCTAAACTTTTGTCTCTATTAATTCCTTCACAGAGTCACAATCACGCACATCTACAAAAAGAACGGAAGGATTCTCAGCACTCAACATTATTTATAAAGTGAACTAATTTCTCTCCGTTCTGTTCACTTTTGGGTCCACCTCCGCACAGGCTGTGGTGCCTCCTTAACAGATTCTGGGCTGCTGTCCTCCTCCAACCGGGTGGCTGCAGGGGTCACACTAACTCATAGTATTTCCCAGTCTGGGGGTCAAAGTAGCAGTTCAGACAAGGGTCATACAGCAGAGTCAGCACTTCCTCGTCCTCTTCCACACTCAGGTCTTCTTCACCTGTGGGGAAGGGGAACCACAGAGAGACATTAGCTGCCGGCCTGGCCCGGGATT
>RJWT010053056.1:0-10475 GCA_004365215.1 Cuniculus paca | reverse complement strand
GCCAGCGCAGATCTCTATGTCCGCCACTCTCCTTCACCCACGTGTCTCTCCGCAGAGACCTCTGGGGTCGACTGCAGCTGCGACCATGACCACAACCACGACCATGACCACACATCTCCAGGCTCAGCAGCTCTTCTGGCAGGGTGAATCCGGCTCCAGGCTAAGGCGCTGCCAGCCACCACCTTCTTCTTCATTTAAATTCTTCTTTTTATTCTCTTTGTGGGCTTCAGTTCATATTTTAGATTCTTCCTGGGTCCAGGGGACCCACTTCCTTCTTGTCCTCTCCATGATGTTGTATTCCAGCATCTGAACTGTTTCTCTCAGAGAGACTGTTTACTCTGCTGCTTACTGTTCCGCCATCTTTCCCGAATCGAGCACTGGTTATTTTGTAGAGCATCCTTCAATTGCAGCTTGACCAATATTTCTTCTTGATTCAGCTGAGGTTAGTTTATTGGAAGGGATACCATGGTAGCGATATGCACTTCTCTGTGTATCATATTGCAGGGATTTTGTCTGTAGTAATTATTCCTGTGGTGATACAGTGGTGATTTTTCCATTTTCTTCATTCTTCCCACACTTGTTATTTGGAATTCTTCTAAAAGGGAAGTCTGAATCTATAGAGTGAAAACTTTGGGACAGTGCCCTGCCTGGCAAGCACAAGGTCCTGAGTTCGATTCTTGCTACCCACTCCCCACCTACACCCCTGTGTGTGCTTGTGTGTGCACATGCTCACACACATACACACAGGAAACTTTAAGATGCTTAATTGTAGAAATATCTTCTAATATCTGTCACCCTCTTGGAGCAATTTTTTCTCTTTTTGCGGGGGGCGGTCCTTGCTGGCTACATATTTTTACACAACTCATTTCTTCAGTAAACTTGGCCTGTATAAAAATTGATCATGGCCAGTTTTTCATGTGTAATTTTAAAGAAAAAAATTTCTATATGTTTTGTGGTATTGGGGATTAAACCCAAGCCTGCCTTATTTTGAAACAGTCTCACTAAACTGCTCTGGCTGGCTGTAAAATTACAAATCTACTTCAGCCTCCCAGAATGCTGAGATTATAGGTATGCCACCATTCCCAGCTATATTTCTTAAAAAATTTGAACCATAGACAAGTAACACAAATCATAATAATGCATCAACTATTATGTAGTCACACATAAAAATATACATACATCTCAGCTCTTTTGTCTTTTAAATAACAAGATCTGTAAATATAAACTGTAATGTGATATTCCAACAAAATCATCTCTTCTAATTTTGGAATAAAAATAGGCTATGTTAGACCTAATAAATTATACAGTACAAATAGTATGTATTATTTAAGAAGTTTTTAAGAGTGATTTTGACTGGACTTGGTGTTTGCAAATGTATTGGGGTAGGTTCAGAACCGGTCAGCCATGCATTTTAAGCCATTTTTAAATTGATGTATAATTGGACATATCCGTGGGGTACAGTGATAATTTCACTATATTATACTATGTGTAATGATAAAATCATCTCAACTTTCTTGACTCCTGAATCTGTCACTTACCCTCTAACCTTGGGAAAGATATACTTAATAGGCTTTCAATTTTATTATCTCTAAGATGAGATAATGAAATGTCAGAGAGTAGTTGCATGGATGGAATGCTAATGCACTTAGAATAATACTTGTACACAGTGTTAAACCCACTTGCTAAAAATGTAGGTTGCTGCCTTTCTTTCTCCTTTCCAAAAACCCATGATATCTTTGTCATGTATTATTTTTTCATCAAGGATAATTTCCTTAGAATAACATCCCCAAATTAGAAATTCAGATTTAAAAGTATGAACATTTCCCTTCCTCTTAACTGCCAAATTGCTTACTAGACTCATTTAACTGTGTATACCTTAGAGATTAGTAGTTTCAGAAAAATTCCAGAGAGATAGCTTTTCTTTTTCTTGAGTGACATGGCATTTAAAATACATTCAGGAGCCAGGCGTGGTGGCACACACCTGTAATCCCAGCACTTGGGAGGCTGAGGCAGGAGGATCATTCCAAGCTCAAGGCCAGCCTGAATTGCATAGTGAGACACTGTCTTAAAAAGACAATAAATACATACATACATACATTCAGGATATCCATCTGGATTTGCTTAAAATTTAACATACCAAGTAATACCTTCTCTACAAGTACTTAGCTAAGTGATATTTTGTAAAGAATCATGATGAAATATGGCTGAAAGGACCCTCTGAGGGAACCCTGGCAGCCACTTTACTGACTTAATGCAATTTACATGGCCCCAAGTGATACATTTTTGACTATTAAACTGACTATGGGGAACATTCAAATATAAGTACTCTAGAGAAAATAGTGCTTTACATGCTAGGTCTTTGGGAAAAGAATGTCATAAGCTGATTATTTTACGTTTAAAAAATTGTGTGGATTTTCCCTTCTAGTGGGCACTAGTGAGGCTTCATGGTTTAGTCCACTAGGGGGAGCATGGTTCTATGGTCCCTGGAGGAAAACTGTTCAACAATCATTAGTATACGGAGAAATGTTTAGGTGGACTCTTATTTTTTTCTATAATACTCTCATTTTTTCTGTAATAATATGTGATTCTGCATGACCATGAGTGTACACAACAGACATTTGTGGCTTATGGTACTCAGACCTTTATTCTTACTTTATGGCTGTCACAGGGATGATGGAAGGAAGACACTAAGATAAATTATATTAAATATCCAAATCTTTTACAATTCAGGTAGTCTCTAGGTAGCATAAAGAAGTGGAAATCTTTCACCTTCTTTCCCTTGTCTTTGTAAATTCAATCTGCAACATGTCTGGACAGCTTGATGCTGCATTTAAGATTCTGCCTATGGCCAGCAAGGCCTTTGCTGGTGGTTTAGATTGTGTATGTGATAGATCTGCACTGCCCAGAATAGTAGCCAGTCACTACATGCTACTGTGAAGCTTGTGAAATGTGACTAGTCTGAATTCAGGTGTCCTATAATTATACAAGCTATACCGCACAGGCTGTTTTAAAGACTTGGTGCAAAAAGAGTATTAATCATTTTTTAATATTGATTACATATTGAAATAATATTTTGTATATATTGGGTTAAATGTTATTAATTCACCTGTTTATTCTTCATGTTACTGCTAGAAAATTTAAAATTACATCTATAGTTCATACATTTCTATTGCATTGGTGATGTTTCAGTGTCAGCTCTCATTTTTCATTTCTGAGACAAAATACCTGAAAACCCAAGTAAAAGGAGGAAAGGTTTGTTTTGGCTCACAGTTTGTAGCGGTTTCAGTTCATAGTCAGCTGGCACCAAGGCAGGGTGATATGGCAGAGGAAACAGTTCATGGCAGGGCAGGCAGGAGGCAGCAAACAGCAGCCTCCCTTTCCATTATCCTGTCTATGATACAAGCCTTTTGGGTGGTGCCATCCCCACCCAGGGTGGGGCTTCCTATTACCCATACCCAGAACTATGATAAACTACTCTTAATCCCAGTGTCACATGTTGAATCCACACACATCTTAGATCCAGCCATCTCCAAAAAGCCCCACTTACGACTGCATGAGGCTTTGGGGTGGGGTGGGGTGGGACATCTAACTACAAGCCAAAACAAGCTGAGAAGGGGGTGGATTATACGATTTATCAGATGTGAGCAATGCACTGTTTTAAAGAAAATTGGGATCAACTTCAAGTGTTTTCATTTATATTAATTAGAACAGGTATATTGAACTCCATAGGGAACTAACACTTTTTTTTCTTCTAATTTACAGGAAGAGCAGTAAACCTCATGAAGAAATCATTGGTATCAGATCTCAGAACCAAGGTTCTTTGGCCCAGGGGAAGAATTTTTTAATGAGCAAATTTTCCTCTCTAAATCAAAAAGTAAAACAGACCAAATCCAATGTAAATATTGGCAATCTACGAAAGTTAGGAAACTTTACAAAACCTGAAATGAAAGTTAATTTTCTAAAACCAAACTTAAAAGTCAACGTTTGGAAATCAGATAGTAGTCTTGAGACTATAGAAAACTCAGGAGTGGTAGATAAGGTCCAGGGAGAGTCTGATGAGGACATGTCTTCAGATGACTCGTACCACTCTGATGAATTCCTTACCAATTCCAAGTCGGATGAAGACAAGCAGCTAGCTAATTCATTAGAGAGTGTAGGGCCAATAGATTATGTTCTTCCTAGTTGTGGTATTATTGCTTCAGCACCTCGATTAGGCAGTCGATCTCAGTCTGTTAGCAGCACTGATACGAGCATTCATGCTCCTTCAGAGGTTACTGCTGCTTATGGAAGTGGGCTTGGAAGAGGCCAGGAGTCTCCTGTGAACAAAAGACCTTCTGCTGACAACGTACACACTGGCTTTGCTAAGCCTGTGGATATTTACTGCCACAGATTTGTCCAAGATGCACAAAACAAAATGACTGAACTGTCAGAGACCAGTTCTGTGTCTCAGCAAGCTAGTGAGGAAGGAAATCAAATGACCAATCAAGTTTCTAATGAAGAAACTCAATCAGAATCAACGGAACAGATACCTTCTCGGCCATCTCATTTAGATGTGTCTTCTGGGACAGGCCCCCAGTTTTTGTCAGTTGAACCAGTTCACTCAGTTTTTTCTCAGAAGACCCCCAGTTCTAGTCTCAGTGTGGAGCTTGAGACAGGGCTTCATGTAACTCCTTCCCCTTCCGAGAGCAGTAGCAGCAGAGCAGTCTCTCCCTTCGCAAAGATTCGCAGCTCCATGGTCCAGGTTGCTAGTATTACCCAAGCTGGGTTAACCCATGGGATAAACCTGGCAGTAGCAAAAGTTCAGAAGAGTCCTGCAGAACCTGAAGTAGTTAATGAAGTCCAACAAAATGAACTTAAAAATATGTTTACACAATGCCAGACACGAATAATCCAGATTTAGATTTTAGCCAGTCTTGTGAATTTGAAAATTCTAAATTTTCACATATTAGGCTATTTTAACTTGTATTGTTTGAATCTAGGGATTACCAATTCTGGTTATTGGGAACGGTTTTCAAAGGAGTCTGAACTTGAACACATTTCCAGATTTGAGAGCCAAGACTGTATCTAGGAAGTGTCATCCTAGGTTGTGTAGACCTGAGTAGCATACACACTGCAGAACTATAGAGCAGTCTGTTCATTTGAAAGTAATTCAGGAACAGGTCATTTTGGTACAGACCTGACATAGTTTTTTTTGATGGGGGGTGTTACGTATGGGAAGTAGAGACAAGAGACCCATTTAAAAGTAGCGTTTTTGTCAGTTCATTCCTATGTGTTCTACAAAGCAAACCATTTAGTTTTTAGTGGATTTAGTATGGAAAAGCATATGAATATAAAAATTGTTTTGATGGTGTAAACCATTCCCTGTGAAGAGTTGAGGGTTATTGATGCTACAGGTAAAAAATAATTTGATCCAAACTTTCCTCATATTCTACAACTTGAACAGATTATTCTGCTGCCTATGGTCTTCAAAATTGAGGTGCACTGACTTGCCTGTCATAAAGTAAACCCAAATATACATCAAATGTATCTGGCAGTACCCAATTCATCTTGTTCTCTTTTTAAGAATATATTGGCTACTAGAATTTCTGGAAGTCTTCAAGTTTTAATTTTTCCAAGAGGACATTCCTCAACATCTTGTGTACACTGTCCCAACTACTGAAAATTTAGTTTGAAACACTATTGTGTAAAAACAGGTTTTATGATGATAATCTTAACCAGAAAGCCAGGGCCTCCTGTATGACCCACACAGGAAGAAAGCTGCACAGCACAGTCCAGCAAGTGTTGGTTTCTCTGGTATTTTTAGAGCCTTACTCTGTTGAAGTGATTCTCAGCTGAACATTATGTCTGTTGTTAACTTTGATAAGCATTCCATTTTTGTTATTTATTAGTGGTATTGTTTTTGAAGTGTCAAGTCTTGTGACTATTAAAGTACCAGTAATTTAAAGTGACACAGTGTATGAGAATTCCTTGTGTAACATTTTAAGGGTTTTATTTTGTTTTGAGACAGGGTCTTGCTATATAGTTCAGGCTGACCTCAAACTTGAGGCAGTGCTCCTGCCTCAGCCCCCTGAGGGCTGGGATTACAGGCATGCTCCACCACGCCTGGCTAGGGTTTGATTTTAGATGAAATAAGGTAACCTGCGAACTGAATACTTGTGAACTTTCTCAGTTATTTTACTCAAGTTTCTCATAATTTTAAAAATTAGAAATTGAATCACAACATTTTAAATTTCGTATCTTCAAAACTGAATGCTTTATTCTCTTCTTACCAACTTTTGGGTCTTGAAAATTATTTCACACCACCAGAGAAATACAAGCCAAGGTGAGAAAATAATGCATATTCATGTTCCAGAAAAATGAATTCCAAAGAGATTTTCAAAAACTAGTTTTCAAAAGAGGGATATACTGTATAAATTTCTGTTCAATTTCCTCATCATTCAAACAGGATTAATAGCTTGCCTTAAATTAAGAAGAACAAACTACAACATCCATATGTATAGGCAAAAGAGAAATGTGACTTGGATAGAACACCATCCCATACCACCATCCACCCTTAAATTTACCCTTGAAATGTTTTTCTAAGAACATGGGGCTTTCCCAGATAGAACATTACATAGGTCAGTGAATCTTTACAGTTCTTAAAAAACAGCTCAAGGTACTGGTAATTTGGGAAAGTTTATTTGCAAGATCAAGCAAAATTATGATTTCTCTTTGGTAGATTACATTGTATATTGGCACAGTTAGACACAATGGTAGCTAATCTACTTTGTTCTAGGACAAAGAAAATGTTTTACTCAGAAATCCAGTTGAGCCTTCATTTTATTTCTACAAGTTTTAAGTTCTAATCTACCAATTATAAAAATGAAAACCAGTTAGAATTTCAATATAAACATTATTTACATTAGTTTATAAAAATAGATTTGAATTTAGGAAAAGAATGTTGAACTAGCTAATTTTTACTTCCCTTCACTAAGCATAATGAATTCCTTGATTCTTCAAGGGTGACCCTGTTTCCTTGGTTAGCAATGTCAATGTAAGCCTTCCTTATGGGGGAAAAAAAACTTAAGGAATTATGATGTTTCCAGCTAGATAAGTTACTGACAGAAATGAATCTTTATACACATTGATATCTTTAAAAAGTAATATTCTAACCTTTCTGAAGATTCTTGCTGCCACAATGATACAGTAATTTGCTCTGTGGGCATTTTTATTCCTTAAAAAAATTGTGTATCAAAACTAATGGGAGTCTGGGGAAAGCTTACCTGTAATTGTTTCAGGCCTTCACCGGACTGGCAGATCACTTATGCGATCTCATACATTGGGAACTGGTAAAATTACATAAAACTCAAAACCTAATATCCTCAAAGAACCAAATGACATTAGGAAAATGTCTTTTTTCTGGGCTGGAGAAGTCGCTCACTGGTATAGGCTTTGCCTAGCATGTGAGAGAGGCTGTGGGTTTGATTGCAGCACTGTCAAAAACCAAACTTTCTAAAGAGGGCATTATTTTTAAAGTTTACTATGTTGTTTTTCTCATATTTAGATGAAACTTCATAGGGCAGTGTTCCTTTAAGTGAATCCTATAAACTGGTTTCCAAATGCACTGGGATGTAATAAGAAATGAAGACAATGCAGTGTTCTGCAAAAAGCTACATTTATTCCATTTAAAGAACTTTCTTTTGATCTGGGAAAAAACCAAACCAAACCTGTGGGGTGTGTGGGGGTGGGGTGGGGGCGGTAATGGGGATTGAACCTAGGGCCTTCCCACTGAGCTGTATCCCTAGCCCTGTATTTTTTCATATTGAGACAAAGTCATTAAGTTGCCCAGCCCGGTCTTGCCCCAGCCCCTCAGAATGCCAGGATTACAGGTATGTGCCCCCACACTAGACTGAGTTTATCCTTTTATAATAAAGTGATGTCTTTCAGATTACCTATCAGAAAAATAGGCAATATTATTCCCACCCCTTTTTAAAAAAAATATTGCTGGTCCATGAAATTCAAAAGTTTGGGAACCACTTCTGTGTAAATGACTAGTTTCATAGGCTGTTATCGGTTAAGTGGAAGAAGTTGCTGTCGGTTGCCAGTTGTCTTGGAGTCTCACGTTCAAATCCACAGCCAAGCGTGCCCCATTCCCCAAACCCTTGACTACTGAACATACTCAGACCCGCTATTAAATGGAAAGACATAGAAATCTGAGGTGCAAAATTCCTTCAACTTTGAAATTGCAACAATTTTCTTCAAAGGAAGTTAACAGCATTTCAACAGTCCGGCCCATGCCTTCGCTGCAGCTAAGGAAATGGTATAATCAGCAATATCATTATTAAACTTTAATATCAAATACATTTTTGTACATTGTAACTGATTTATATAATTATAAAACAAACTTCAAAAGCTCCATAAAATCAGTAAGGTAAAAGCCCTTACTGAGGTATCATATAAACTTCAGATGTTACCAGGCCTGACTTTAGGAAAAGCCATTGGTTTTTGATACAAATTATGTATAAAACAATGTGGTACAAATGACTTGAGTTTTACAATAATGTGGCTACTGTCTGCTTGTCAATCTTCATGGTTATCAGAACTTTAAAGTTCATTTCCATTTACACATTTTTGTTGCTGAAGCCTGTTTCTTCTTAAAGACTCTAGCTGCTTGGCTCTTAGCCATCGTTCTCGTGACAGCGTTGTCTGACCAGCACTGAGAGAGAGAAACCTGGTTTGAAACATAAACAAATTTAAGTCTAGAGCTAGTATACTAAGTTTTAAGACATAGGAATACTTTTTTGTTGATGATTTTTGAGACAGATCTTGCTATGTAGTTCAGGCTGGCCTTAAACTCACTATGTAGAGCCCAGGCTGGCCTCAAGCTTGTGATTCCCCTGCCTCAGCCTCCAGAGTGCTGGGATTTACAAGTGTGTATCACCACAGCTGGTTAGGAATACTTTTTAAAAACATAGCCCAAGTTAGGAAGCAACACTATCTGGCAGTTACACAGAAGTCAAGAGCTAATTTAAGACTTCTCCAAGGAAATCCCTGAGGAGTCAGAACTTCATGAAGCTTAGCCGACCACTGACCAAAGCATTCCTCCTCAGAGGAAAGCTCATTTCTGTTTTTTGAAGTCTGCCTCAGCTATTGCTGCACAGATCAGAAGACTTACAGAAAAAGCAATTAGGAACCTGGACTACTCACCGAGCTACAACAAGCAACTGGTGGAGATCATCAGCAGTGATGCTCTGGGGGTCGTTCTTGCGCATCTCCACAAAATCATCTTCAACTGCCTTTATCAAGAGTAAATGTATTTTAGGGTTAGGGTATTCCTTTAAAACTTCAAATGTACTTTATGACCATTTCCTTATTATTATTTTCTTTTTTTTTTTTGGTACCGGGGATCGAACTCACGACCTTGTGCTTGGCAAGCAGGCGCTTGTGCCACTGAGCTAAACCCCCGGCCCACCAGTTCCTTATTTTTGTAAGGAGTAAGAAGCACTGAATGTTGGCTGATGTAAAAATGATGGTGTCTGCCTGCCTCAAAGACAAATGAGACACATGGGTGAAAAAACAGAGAACAAATACTATATATATGAAAAAGGCTACAGATAATTTTTTTAAAATTCCGATTCACTTGAGAAGGCTGTCCAAGTTGTGTAATAAACATAGTGCCTTTAAACAGGGAAGAATGATAGTTTCAGAGAATGATGATCAGAATCAGCCTTTTCAAAATCTGGAAATAAACTAGACGTAATCTGGGGAGCATTTATACAAGGAAACCAGGTGATTCTTGGGAAGAACGTTGAGCTCTGTGGCATCGGAATTTGCTGTTTCCATAGCCCACCTCTCCCTGCATGTCAGGTGACAGCCTTGAAAAACAGCAGCTTCAGGTCATGGTTCCTTCAATGCACCATCTCAGGGAACTGTCACCATCCATCTGACCTGTGTGGTGACTTCCTGGAGGAACCCACGTGCAGGGCTGTCTTTACTTAACCTGACGTGGAGGATTGCCCAGGGTGACAGTCTCTTTCCCTACAGCTTTTGTTGAAACATCTGAAGCAAGAGCTGATCATGGCTGCCTGAGACACTGTATGATGGCTGCATCAAGTAATGGGCTCACCAGAAGCCTTAAGCAGAAAGGAAAGCTGCGGAGAGAGACAGATGCCAGGGTGGGGGCAGAGGTTCTCGGTGGCACAGCACTTGGATAGGAGGCCCTGGATTCAATCCACACAACAAACACACCTCTGAAAGTCACTAAAGAGCCAATCGCAACAAACCCTAGAGAGAATTTAATTCCCAGAATCTGGCTTCTAGAACAGAGTTACTGCATTATTTTACATGTCCAGTCATCCATAAAAAAATTAGAGGAGACATGCAAAGAAACAAGAAGGTATGGCCCACATTGTTAAAAAAGGTCAAAACAGGGCCAGGGATTTAGCTCAGTGGCCTAAGCTCCTGCCTGGCAAGTGTGAGGTCATGAGTTCAATCCC
>RJWT010053055.1:0-10468 GCA_004365215.1 Cuniculus paca | reverse complement strand
ATTAATGGTTATGATCAACATGCACTGGCTTGTCTCTGCTGTGCTGTTTTCCTGCCATTGGCTGCCTACTTTTCCCCACCATTCAATGGTCTGCCCTGCTCAATGATCCCCCTCTGCCACTGTACCTGGAACCATGGTCATTTTTAATCTCTCTCTAGAATGTCCTTCAGTATTCTTTTTAGGGTTGGTTTGGCGGTCATGAATTCCTTGAGTTGTTCTTTGTCATGAAAGTATCTTGTTTCTCCATTAATTTTGAATGACAGTTTTGCAGGGTACCTCAATCTGCATTGGAAGCTGTTTTCTTTCAGGACTTGAAATACTTCACTCCAGCCTCTTCTTGACTTGATAGTTTGTGTTGAGAAGTCTGTCATGATTCTGATGGATTTTCCTTTATAGGTGATCTGTTTCTTTTTTCTAACAGCTTTTAATATTCTGTTCTTGTGTTGAATGTCTGGGATCTTGATTATTATATGTCTGGGTATAGATTTATTTTGATTATGGCTAGTTGGAGTTTTATATGCCTCACTTATCTGTATGTCAGGACTTTTTCCCATGCTTGGGAAGTTTTCTGCTATTACTTCTGTAAATAGACTTTTTATGTCATTTGCGTTGACTCCTGCTTTTTCACTGACACCTATTATTCTTAAGTTATTTTTCTTTGCATTGTCTTGCAGTGGTTGAATTGTTATTTCCTGGTTCCTTGTTATTTTTAAGAGATCTTTCCTTTTGCGATTGCAAGCTGCAAACCTGTCTCCAAGGTTCTAAAGCCTATCTTCAGTTTCTTTCAAGCAGTTCTGCCATCTTTTAATGGAGTTTTAAATTTCCTGGATATCTCTTTGAATCCATCTCATGTATTCTAAATCTTTTTTATATTGTTCATTCATGGTTTCCCTCATTTTCCTATGCTCCTCTATTTTTTTAATCTATGTCTTCTTTAGAGGTGCTTAACAATTCTTTCATTATGTTTTTCATTTCTTCTTTTACCTGAGATAGTATTTCTGTTCTAATTTCTTTTATAGCCTCATGAAATTGTTTCTTTACTTCAGTTGCCATCACTTCAGAAACTTCAGGTGTGTGACTCCTGATCTCTTCCATGTTTACATCTCCTGGACCTGCTCTGCTTGGGTTGGAGGCCAGAGACTGCCTTTTGCTTCTTTGTCTTGACATTTTCCTGGGTTCTTCCAGACAAGCAGGTTGTGGGGGTCTCAGGTACTTCCTGCATTGGCTACAATTTCTCCTAAGCATGACTGGTTCTCCTGACCGGTGCTAACTACAGGTATCTGATGGCAGCCATTGCATGTGCTGGTGTGGGGCTGGCTGCTGCTTTTCCCAGCCTGCACTGGCTACCACTGGTGAGAATCCTCCCTGATGGCAGTTGGAGAGCAAGTGGGGGTGAGGCTGGCCACTGCCTCCCAGACCTGAGCTAGTTACTGGCCACAAGCCTCCCCAATGGTGACTGGAGTGTCCACTTTCCCTTCTGAAGGGAGCAGCTTCTTTGGATCCTGAAGCTAGGTTGGTTTACTAGCAAAGAAAAGTTGGCATTTTCTTAAGGAGATTTTATTCCTTTTTCTCTGTGAGAATCTAAAGCCAGACTCCTTGGGTGTGCGTTAAATGCTTGCACAAGGTAGGGGTGAAAGCACTTAAAAAACAGCAGATGCAGAAAAGGCCTCCTAATTTCCCTGCAAACAGGAGATAAAAACTCCCATGTCAAAGATGCCCTCCCTGTACCAGGAAAAAAGAAATGTTCTTTGATGAGGCATCATAGCCAAGCAAATTCATACAAATGGACCTTGTTAAAATAATTCTTATTTTCCTTTAACCTTCTACATATAGTTTAGTTGTTTTTTCATGATCGCTTCTTTCTCTGACATAATATGAAAACATGTAAGTTCTCCCATTTGGGTCTTCATTTCCTTATGCAAGCTCCCATACCATGCAAAACATATCAAATGTATATGCTTTTGTCCCATTAATCTATCTGCCATCAATTTAAATCTCAGGCCCAGAGGGACTCTAAAATGATAGAAATAAAACTTTGCCACTCATGCACTGATAACTATCCTCAAGGGCCTCCCATGGGTTGGGTGTGCACCCTATGAAGAGAGGTTCTCCAGCTTTTGCAAATAGGAACAGGAGCTCTGCTCTGTTCTTCTCAGATCATGGGAAGATTTTGTCTAAGTGACAGCAGCAGGGAGCTGCTCCTGCATCCCTGGGGTATGGGCCTAAGGAGCCCTTACCTCCCCAGTTTCCCCTGGATTATAGCTCTCACAGAGTGGCTCTCAGCATTGCTCATTGGACCAGGTACCAGAAGTAGAAATGGAAGTAAGAGATTCCAGAAAGGGTCCACCTAGGAAGGTCTACTACACTGAGCCCAAGGAAGATACTCTCAACTGAGTCCCTGGTCTTACAATATTTGGTAATGCAAGACATATGTTTGATGGGCAGACAACTTTACTATTGTAAACTAGAAGTCCACCGGTAAGAGACACCTAGACATGGTATAGTATATCTAATGACCTGAGCAATAAACAACTCTTAAAAGTTGGTAATAGAGAAAATTCTAATTTGCAATGTCTGAGTTGTTTCTGAAGAAATGACTTTCATGGCATGACTAAATGCTGAATTTCTCCCTTGACTGAACTCAATACATAGAGTGGAATCATTATTATAATAATCACTGTTCTTTGACCTTAAAAAGAAAGAAATTTGACACATACTATAACACAAAAGAACCTTACAGACACAACCTTATGTTAACTGAAATAAACCAGACACAAAGACAAATGTGTTGTGATTCTGTTTATAGGCAATGTCTATGATAGTCAAATTCTTAAGACAGAAAGTACAGTGGTAGTTGCTAGGGGGAGGGGAGGGGTGAATTGTTGTTTTATTGAATATAGAATTTCAGTTTTGCTAGATGAAAAAGTCCTGGTGATTATTGTCCAAAAATGTGACTATACTTAACATTATTGAACTGTGCACTTATAAGAAGATAGGCTGGCAATGCAGCTCAGTGGTAGAGTATATGCTTAGCATGTGCAAGGCCCTGGGTTCAATACCTAGCACCAAAAAAAGTGGTTAAGAAGGCAGAGTTTGTAAATCTGTTATGTATATTTTAGCACAACTATAAAACAAACAAAAGGAGTAACATTCTTGGATAATGATGAGTTCACTAAAGACACTTTTTAAGCCAAAACAACATTACTGTCACAGAGCAATGAAGTAATGCTTGTAGTCTTTCTTTATGTGAGGAATGGCAAACATAGATTTTATTAGTTTTCTTGAGTGTTGATTTATCATTTGAGTTTTAGAAATAGTTCTGACTTTGGTTGTAGAACAGTGTGAATGTACTGAACACTACCGACTGATGGAAAATTTTGCATTACGTGTATTTTACCAGAGAGAGAGAGAGAGAACCTGTGTAAACTCAGAAGTTCCAGAAATATAAAGTCACAGGGAAAGATGCCGAAGTATATTTCACTTAAAATGTCTTTTGGGGATAAATAGTGTAATAGTTTTCAAATGGTTGCCCTTACACATTTTCCTTGAGTTTCTCCTAACCTCTGGAAATAGAGGTACTGTATTCTCTGAACTGTTAACTATATGCGTTTTAAGAAACTAAGTTTTTTATTTCACCTTACCCTAGATTACATGATAAAGAATATTTGCAGTTTCAGTGCTTTTCACAGAAGGTGAGTAGTTGTGTTTTGCTATTCTCCATCACTGTGGTAGAAGCAGCTAGTTCTCACCCACATCCCTGATCCCTCTCTTCTTAGATTCCCCAGTAGATAATTCTCAAACCCTTGGACTTGGGTGGGCCATTAGGTTAGTGCTCATCAGAGTCAATGTCTCACCTGCAAGCTGTGGGCCCTTTTCCATGTGTGCTCCTGCTCTTCTGCTGGCCAAGTGGAGAGATTCCAAAAAACTAAAAGAAGATGGAGCTAGGAGAAGGAACAAGCCTGGATCCCTAAATGATTGCATGGAATACAGACTATTCCATGGGAATGGAACAAGAATGAGAACTAAACTTTTGTTGTATTGAGATACCAGAATTTTTAACTTATTAAGCAGTTAGCCTACTCTAACACCACTCTAAAAGGTGCTTCAGAAGACAGGATGTATATTGATGCACCTGTAAGCTAAGAAAAGGTCAGGTAGGCAAGGGAAATGGAAATTACTTGTCTAATGACTCCCAAGTGCTTTGTGTTTCTCATTAATCATGTGGCAAATATGTTTAAATAAACACAGACAATTAGAGTTCAACAAATATCTCAAGGGAAAGGGATTTTCTTGAGGCTTGAACCAAACTGTTAATACTTCGTTTGGGCCCAACACAACAGATGCAGGAGAAATCAATGCTAAAGCCATTTCAGGGGAAACTGAGATGAAATTGGAGGGGAGAGATTCAGGATTTCACTTCAGAGTTCTCATTCCTCCAGGTATTAAAGATTTGAAATTATTATTATTGTGATAATGATGATGATGACAATGACCACAACCACCACCACAACAATGACAACAACAATAACCATGACGGTGATGATGTGATGATCAGTGCTGACACAGGATAAAGCTCTTAGGGGTTCTTAAGAGTTTTCCTGTTTCCATCCTGTTCTTCTCCCTGCCCCTTCCAGGCCTTGGGCCTAATTTGTACTCACCGACTGTCTGTGTCTGATACTGGATTCCTGTCTGCTAACTTCAGCTCTGCTGCCTAGCTGCCTAAGCTCAGTAGCCCAGGAAAAATGACCTACCCTGTCCTGACTCAGAGGGAAGTCTTCACTCTTGGCCTCTATATAGATCTTTGACCATGGTCCTATCAATTTCCTGTGCCCTTCATACCATGGTTCTCGCAGCTCTAAAACTCTTAGGTTTCCTTATTCAGAGTTTAGTAGAGTGCATTTTTATGACTCTTCAATGAACTTATATTCACTTAAAATAAAACCTTTATCATGATAGCCATGCCCTTGCATGTTCTGGCCGCTGACCATCTTATGCTTACACCTCGATCTGCCTCTTACCCTTACTCATCATAGCTACACTGATTTTTCAGTTCCTAAAAGATGCAAGCTTCTTCACAAGGCCTTTCAATCTGCTGTTTCCTGTGTCTGTAAACACTATTCCCTCAGCTCTTGCCATGTTTATCCTCTTGACTTTCTTACATGTCAGCCTAGAAGTCACTTCTCCAAAGCATCTCTCTGACCCACCCATTTAAAGTGGGCATCCACATTGGTCACCAGTTGTGTCTTTTCAGCCTCTCAGTCCTGCTTTTACTGCAGCCATTGCAGTAACTAAAAGCCTTGTCCAAGTGCTGTCCGGCAGCACCTGGCCTCAGATGTTCCTGCTTCTTTGAGTTTCTGCTCCTGGGTTTCTCTGGTGCTGCAGTGGGCACTTTGCCTATACAGCCCGGAAATGTGAAGAAACTAACAACCTATGTCCAATGGGAGCTGATGGGCCGGTGTTCATCCTTTCATTCCTTAGGTAAACAGTTCTGACCTATATTCTACTTGGGTCTTTGGTGTCCTAGCTGGATTATCCCCACTGCTTAAAGCAGTGGCCAACTTGACAATGTATCTAAGTTTCCATTTTTCTCCTTGTTTTGTTTTCTATTCCCTAGTTTCCACTCCTCTTTCCTGGGATCATTTCCTAAAATAAATGACCTCCACACAATCTCTTGCCAAGATTTCCACAAGAACTCAAATTAAGAGTCCCCTTCCCTTATTTAATATTTTAAGAGCTCCACCTCTCTGTTAGTTATTACTGCATCTTACATTAATTCTATTGATTTCTATGACTTTTTTAATCTGTCTGGATTAGAATCTAAATGTCAGAGAGCAGGAACCTTATCAGTTTTCAACTGTCTTCTCCGCTCCTAATGTGTAATTCCTGGCATAGGCACACTACCACTAAATATACATTAACGAATGAATCACAAAATGCCACATTCTATTTTAAGAATTACATTTGTACCCTAGGCATTGAGAGGCAATATGCCATCCTGGTTAAGAGCATTCCTTCTGGAGCCCAATTTTGTCAAGTCCATTCCTGATGCCACATAAGCAGCTCAGTTGCCTTGAGTTGGTTGCCAAGCTCTGCTGGACATCAATTTATCCATCTGCAAAATGGGGTTGATAATGGTAGCTGACACTCAGGACTGTTATGTTGCTTAAAAAAACTACATAAAGCACTCAGGACAGTGCCTGGCACATGGTAACAACAACTTGCTCTTTCTTTCTTTCTTTCTTTCTTTCTTTCTTTCTTTCTTTCTTTCTTTCCTTCTTTCTTTCCTTCTTTCTTTCTTCCCTTCTTCTTTCTTTCTTTCTTTCCTTCCTTCCCTCCCTTTCCCTTTTCATAATCATTTAACTAAAATTCAGACTTGTATAGATGTGATACCCATTTCAGATCTTCCACACCTATCAGTCCTTTCACTATATTTTCCAAGTGTACCTGGGTCAAATATATAACTATGTGCCAAATGACACATAGTTAAGATTCAAATGACTTAGGTGCATGTGTGGTGCTTTAAATATTCTACGTGTCTTAATTTGACCCGAGACGTGCACCCTTCTGCCTTCTACCCTCCCCTCTCAGAAGCAAGAAAACAAGGCGTTTCTTTTCCATGTAGAAGAAACTCATGCCCCATTAATGCTGGCTTTCTGTGGGCAACTCTGATAAGGGAATTTGTGTCTACTTTGGGGCTAAAGAATGTTCATACCATAGTGACAGCAAGCTCCTCTCCTCCAGAGACACATCAAGAAAGAAAAAAACACACCCTTCTGCTTCGCTTTAACAAGCTGACCTTCAAATGACTTTGAGAAACAGTTCTCAAATCCATTTAACTCTTAAGAGGAGGAAAACTGAAGTTGAGTTTTTTCATGTTTAAAGGTTCAATACAGACAAAGAGACTGTGTATCAGCATGTGGGAGGCAGAGATGTTGATGCCTGGATGTTATTCTTGGGCTGCGCAAGGGCGGCAAGGCTGGAATTCTGTCATTGTTATATGAGCCTCCTCACTTGCAAAGAATTGCTCACCCCACTCATCTCCCGACTTCCCTCTTCACTTTCCCTTCTGACTAATCTCTACCTGCATTAGAGCCAAGGCAGGTGGCCAGGCCTTGTGGGTCAGGTTTGAGTAAGGCAAGTGTCTGGGTGCATGGCTACGAAATAGGGTGAGGAAGCCTGAGAGGCTGTTTTAGGATTTCCCTTCTAATCCAGAGGTGTAGTACATTAGGATAAAGTAAGAATAGGTTACAGGGGAACCAACAAGTGCTGTGCAATACTGAAGACAAGACAGCTAGGTTTTGGCCCTGAGTCTGTCTCAGACTGGCTGTGTGATCTCTTCTTTCAGCTTTTGTTTCTTGGAGATAGGACAAGTGCCATTCTAATTGATTTTCATTTGATATAAGAAATTGGTGACTTTGCATGAATTTTTAACCTTTTGTTGTATATAATTTGGATCTACCCACATATCAACAGCACATAATCCCTGACCCTACAAAAGGCATCAGGGAAACTCTTATGGGAGCTTTTGCAATTGAAGTCTGAATTTTAGTGACATTATTTTTCATACCTATTAAACTAATATTTAATTCAGCTATGTTTTGTTTTGCTTTTTATCTGTGAAGAATGCGTTTCACACTGGAACTTAATCTGGACATAACCTAATCTCTGTAACATGGATGGATGAGTTTTATAAAGGCATAAAGATCTCCTGAAATTCTACATGAATATGTGCACATATACGTGTGTGTGTGTGTGTGTGTGTGTGCTCATATGTGTATGGCATTGGATTAAAAGTACATAATACTTATTCAGAAGTTCCTTCAAGCTCTTTCACATGATTTTATGACAATTTTGTTTAGTCATGGTCTATTTATCTCCACTACTTTCTTGCCTCATTGCCATTCCTGTCCATATTGTTGCACAAAGCAGAATTTTAAGAACACCTCCAGGTATTTTAAGCGAAGCCAGTAGACAGCGTTAGCTGTCACCTCCAGCATGGCACGGCGAGACAAGCCAACACAAATAAGGCGTGGGTAGTTTGCTGACAGTTCTGGGCACTGGGCGCTCAGGACTGGTTTGGTGAGGCAGACTTGAAATCAAGCAGTGACTCGCAGAGGAGCCAGGGAGGACACAATCATGTTGCCTCTTGCACAAGCTCCTTCCACAAGGAAAAGTAATTCTGGAAGTCTGGGTCCTCCTTTGATCAAAGCAAGGGAAGAAACTTGCATGACACAGGTGAGCTGAGGTCCACTGATCCTGACTCCATACATCTTGCTTAAGGTCTCCATGCTGTAAAAACACTGGATTCTCCTGTTTCATGCTGGGGGCTGTACGTGAAATTCCAGCATTATTCTATATTTTCATTAGGATCCAGGTTGGACCATTGAAATGATGAGATTTCCAACAGTGGCTTAAATAAAAATACTTGGTTGGTGCCTTATATGGTTGGGGACCCTGCTCATATAAAGTGCTTGCTCCCATCAGTGTTTTCCTGTCATCTTTAAAATGAAGCTGTTCTGTAGCCATAACATAAACTTTAAAAACCTACAGACAAAGCACTAGGAATAGCTGCCTAGACCATGTTAAGAACCCAACAGCAGACATTATTGATGGTCTGACCATTTCCTACACTCCAGGTGGCTTTGAACTATAAGAATTTTTGTTCTTAGGCTTTCTCTGGCCTCCTGATGGTGTGCTCTGCATGCAGGGTTGGGCACAAATGCTGGAAAATTGCTAGATAGCAAGCAGCTAGCAACCAGTGTGAGAGTTGATATGCAAATACTTTGGCTTTCTCATTCCTTGGGTGAGACACTTCAAGCCATGTTATCCATCATTCTATAGGGTGACTGAACCCTAATCACCCATATTAGTAACCAGCTCATTGGCCTATCCCATACTGCTTCTTTGCCATCCATGTCTCGTTTCTCCTATTTACCTCATCTTCCTGGGATTACTGCCTAAATTAAATTAAATTACTACTTGAATTCAGGATCTGCTTCTGAAAATCCCCGACTGAGATACTCTTGCCCTTGATACACACTTCTGTCTAATCACAATAACCTTAACACAGACTCTGAATGATCCAAACAGCCCTTACCCTTCCCTTCCTCTGCCCCCTGTCCCACACTTCTTTTCTCACTTTCCACAGTAGCATGCACATGTGCCAGGATGAATCAGCTGCAGACTTCTTCACTCTTTATATCCAGCAGCCCTCACCATAAATACACTTATATATACAGAGACTCATGAAATTCAGACCACAAAAACATCACATGTTGTAGCAAAGAACACAGGTATCTTCAGAGCTTGCTGGTTTCCTTCAGGCTTGTTCTGATACCTCTTGGGACCTGCGCGGGTGGCATGTTGCTCATATTTGTGCCCGAATTCTGACTGCATATTAAGAGATAGGCAGTAGGACCTAGGTGCACAACTTCCATCTGTTGTGATAGATAGTATTCTTTTTGTATTTCTTCATACAACAGGGAAAAGATGGAAGTGTTTTTCATGAAGACAGGAAATATCTTCACTACGGCTTTGAAAACTAGACAAAATTACCCTAAAAGAGGGGGCCCATGGGATGAGAAGAGATGTGTGGGCTGAATTTTCAACTGTGCAATTAACAATAGTGCTCTGAGGCCACACCCTGCAATTTTACACGGAAGAAAGCAACTTGGCAAAATAAAATCAGTGCTGCCTTCTTTAAGATGTACTATCATTTCTCTATTGCAGTTGTGCAAGATTCAGCAACAAGAAGCAGGTATTCCTCCCTTGGCAGGATTCCAGCATGCACCAACTTCAGCCACATCCATTGATGGTTAAATAGCAGCACGGTTCAACTTTCAGTCACCATGTACAGGAACTCTGAATAGTTGCCCGAAGCATGCGTTTTGTTGCTAGCTCTTTAAGACCTAAACCACTTTGTAAGTATCTGCATCATGATCAGTTAGTAACTGATCATGTCACTTCTTTCAAAATCTCTCAGAGGTGGGTCACTGTGCTTCTGTCATTGAGTCCACACACTGACAGCAAAGCATGCCTTGTCTTCAAGGGAGGACTCATGGAATGTTTTGTGAAAAGGATAATCAATGGAGGGAAGCAGCATCAAAATGTGAAAGTGAAGCAACAGAATCAGAGATGAGAACACAGGAAGTGAAATTCAAGTTGAACATAAATGAAGTGAAGAAGATATAGCTCAGTATAGGAAGGGTGATAGTCATTCTAGACTCTACCTGAGCAACCAAACAAATTGAATAAGGGTTAACTTACTGACATAAGTAAGGAAGAGATGAAAGGAGGACAACGCCCTAGAGGAAGTGACACCAGCAGAAAAAAAAATCACATTAATGGAACACTCAAAGATACTTCACGATATTGAAAATGCAAAGGACAAAATGCCAAATTGAATCCAGATTTGTAAAGGTAACTGACAATTCATCAAGGCATTGAGATATTTGCTCAGTATTATAAG
>RJWT010053054.1:0-10474 GCA_004365215.1 Cuniculus paca | reverse complement strand
CTGGCCGTGATTATAGTCCTTTTATAAGCAAAACAAAAGCTTTTTAATCTTGTGGTTTATATATTCCTAAAAGCTCATACTGTTTCTTCCTTAGTAAGGAAGTCTTAGTATTTTCCTGTTACAATAAGCTGGACAAAAATTTTATTTTTATTAATTGCAGTATGTTGTAAACTAATTTTACAGAAGTTCAAATTCAATCTCATTTTGAACAATAATTACCCAAACTTCCTGTTCTACTTTGGTTCTGTGTTCCTTCTGTCACAACATTCCACTACTCGTCAGATGTGGGAGTGGCTTACACCCCCTAAATGTAACAGCTGACTCCAGGGAGGGGAAGGAAGTCCCACACCTTGTGCACTTACCAGGGCTGGTAGTCTCCTCACGTTCAGCCTCATTCTCACTTCGGCCGCAAGTCTCATAGCCCAGGTCCTGGAGGTCCACCTGGACCTGCTTGCTGTCCTGCTTCACTAGGGACTCGCCTGCTCAGAAACAAACAGCAGTGTTATAGAGTATGTGAAATTCCCACATACTCTCTCAACCTCAGTGGCACATACCCTGGCCTTTAGGGGCAAGAAAATCAAATCTAGAATGGTATACATGCTTCTTTGGATTCCAGTGGAAGAAGAAATTACCCGATCCAGTAACAGGACTTCCTCCCACCCCAGGAAACATGCATTTGCCACTGCTGATCTTGCCTCTGATAAGCTAGGCTTAGCTGTGACCAGACATCTGTAAGTTGGGTACCATTTACTATCATCTCTGGAAGTCCTGATGAAGCCAGCAAGCCCTTTATCCATATGGGCTCAGCAAATGTTTGAATGAAGACAAATTAATTTAGACTCCCAGCATGGTCCAATAAGGTAATTACTAGCCACATGTGCTATTTTATGTCAAATTAATTAAAATTAAATAAAACATAATTTCCAACTTGCACTGGCAACATTTCATGTGCTCAGTAGTCACATGTGATGTAGATACAGAATATTTCCATCCCTGTAAGAAGTTCCACTGGATACTGCTGATTCTACACCAAAATGATGGTATGTTTTCAAAGATTCTGTAATGGTGCAAAGAGAAGCAAGAAAGAAAAAAAAATTTGTTCAGAGAGGCAAGGCAACTGACTGATCACACCAGAAATCAGCAAACCTGTATGTTAGCCCATTTCCTCCCTATGCTTTCAATAGAACCTTGAAACCATGCTTTTCTCCTTTTATTCTTCTTTGGTATCTGCAGGTTAAAGTAAAATATGCACTTCCACAGTTCTAGAACTACGGTCAGGACTGAACTTGTTCTGAGGTTAGGGCAGAAAGGTAAAATCAGCAAAGCATGTAATAATATCAGACAGAAGAAAGACTTTGGTGAGAGTGAACTTGTTGTTGTACTTACTAAATACAGCTTTGTATTTCTCCAGCTGGTTAGCCTGGGCAAAGACCGTGGCTTCTGAGATCAGTAGCTTCTCCTGGAGATCTTGGTAGCGTTGTCTGCATTGAGCCAGCTGGGAGCGCAGGTGCTTGGTGGACCCTAGCAGGCTAAATTCTGACTGAGGCCTACGATCCTGGGCCTGGGACTGGTTATTGAGCTATGAAAAGACCAATACGGGGATCAGCCCAGACTGAGTTCACACCTACAGGGTCACAGTCACTTCCCTCCTCACAACGCTGTGGACTATACTCTTGTGTCTGCCACAGCACTTCTCATACCTTTTGACAGTTATTTGTTTTCCAGTCAGAGTTCCTGGAGAGCTGAGTTAATGTTTTATTTATCCCCATATCTATAGCACATAACACAGTGCCAGTCTGGTCCACAGAAGAGCTCTCAGTAAATGGCTACTCAGTGGTGGAAGGGAAGAGGAAGAACCTTCCACTTAATCTTCCCAGCATTCCTGTCTTAGTGTTCATCTCAGAATCTTTGCATTCTCCATCTTACTGAGCTCTTGGCAAAGCTCCTTCCTTTAAGGATCCCAGCCCCTTCTGAGTCCAAGGCATAGACACTTGTGATAAGTTGTGATGAAAATAGCAGTAATAGGAAAGAGATGTCATTAGATATTACTTGTCTGGGCTGCCTCAAAACCTAATACATACCAATATAATGGCATTTGTATCATATTAAAATGATTTGTTTTGTGGCATTTTCCCCATCATATTAAGGATCTTGACATACAGATCAAATCTTTTTATTCATTTCCAATGCCAGGTGTTTAACCTGGAAAACTAAGTAATCAGGAAATATTCATAATATGTTGTAAACCTTTCTACACCTGAATGGGTGCCTTTATTATTACCATCCACTGCTTATGGTACAAACGTACCCTTCTCGACCCACAAGACAGAGAAGTTTATGGTAAAAACCCTTCCACCCGTCTCCAGTTGTTTTTCATTCCATCCATGCCCTCACTTACTTGGTGGGCATCAACTGCACTGGCTGCCCCAAGGTCAAGGCTCTGGGGTCTAGGGCAAGGCCTCATGGTCACAGCTTCCTCCTCTTGGTGTTGGCGTTTCCCAGGAGAACCAGCGAAGTCTGTGTTCATTCTGTTGATCTCCTTGATCAGGTGTACAAGGAGCTCTGGATTAAGTTTGCTATTCCCTTCCTTGCTACTCAGTAGCAATTGTTCTTTGAGGAGGTTGATGATTTTATGGGCATTCTTCAATTTTCCCTGGAGCTTTCTGAACTCAGCCTGAAGACTATTCTCATTCAGACCCCTTTTGGCAACCACAGTCTCCACCATCACCTCGCCCTTCTCCTTGTCTTCCTCCATCTCCCATCCATCGGACATTGCTTCTCCCATCTGCTCTTTCAACTCTGCATTCTCAAGGCAAAGGCTCAGCACAGTGTTCCTGTGAGAAACACATAATCAAGGGCCAGATCTGGTTCTGAGCACCACTCTGAACAGTCCCTTCACCCACATCTCAGTCCATGATAGATTCAGAGGCACCCAGAGTATGAAATACCCTCAGAGAATTATAACAACACCTTCATTTAATACATAGAAAACCAAGGATCAGGAATAATAAGAGACTTTTCTCATACCAAATATTTCCACACCACAATTACTTGGTAGCAGCACTGTCACTAAAACTTTTGGTCTTAAGACCCCCTAGTCCAGATCTGTTTTTTTTTTTTTTTTTTTTGCTTTGCCACACAGTCTCATGGGTTCTAACTTTCAGTGACCTCTGTATACACAAAGGTACTTACACTATGAGGTAAAAAATAAAAAGGACCTTATATATGACTAATTTATCATTACAGATTCTGCAGTTCTATTAATTATCATCAGTCTTAAACCACTAACTAATAAATTGGGATCTAGGAACACAGAAGAAATAAATAGTACTAATCAACTACAATCTAGATATACTTACATAATAATTTGTTGTATGTTTGGTTCATGTGGTAAGAGTTAGCTTTCATGGGAGCAGGAACTATGGCTGATCTGTTCATCCTACATCCCCAAGGCCCACAAATGTCATATAAAATTTTTATTTTTGAAGGAATAAAATTGCCTAAAACAACTAATTTTCAACAAAGCTGTACCTTTTTCTCCCAACAAATTCTTTGCTGGGGTTTAATGGAGGCAATAAAAAACATGAGTTTCACAAGGCAGTTCACATAACCTCTTTGAGCCTCAGTCTCTTTTCATGGAAAGCAAGAATTATGACACTTTTATACAAAATAAAGATTATAGCATTAGTGGATGTTAATGAAATTACATATAAGGCATAATTAGCTCAGGCTCTGCAATGCAGAAATCATTCGATCCCTGGTATAGTATATCTGTGGACCTGAGAAATAGCAACAGCAGTCTCCTGAGGTGCTTGCTAAAAAAGCTTCACAGTCAAGGCCTATGACTCTGCCTTTCATTTAAGTTCCACAGGTGATTCTTAACATGAGAATGCTGAACTAGAAGAGACAAAGGTAATAAGTGATTCATAGCCTAAGTGTCTGGAGTTGGTCATGCACCTAGATTGGATTTCTTGGAATCCAGAAGTCATGGAGCAGAACTAGTCTGGAGTGATTCAGGGAAGAAAATACTTAAGGACACAGAACTCAGACAAACTATCTATGAGGCAGTTTTTCAGTGGAGGTGGGAGGCAGGTATGTTACTAAAACCGGAATGTAGGAGAGAGAGAAAGGGACACATGTGTAGTATGGAAAAGAGTAGTTAAAGTTATGTTATAAATTTATATTTTGGGGTAAACCCCTGTATTTTCACAGTACAAACTAATGAATGCAAAGCTCAACAAAATATGCCTGAAAAGATGGATGAGGGATTACATAGGTTGTATCTTGTACATCAGTGCTTCCTACTTAAGTTTGGGTGATAAGTTAAGCAAATTAGTTTCAGGTTACAAATCAGTAAATCAGAAAAAAAAAGAAAGAAAATCCATGAAGGTACCTACATGTGGCAAGTAGAATCTAAAGAGATGTACTGTCACGTACGCATGACAGCTCATTGAAATTTACACACACGGAAGTTAAAGTAAAACTTATGCTTTAACTTAAGTAGAATTAGTTATGGTCATTTAAATTATAATAATTCGGGATAAAAGAACCAAGATTTAGAATGGTTACAAGAATGCTTCGAAATTCTTTGATAAAAAATATACTACATAGAAGAAAGGGTTACGTGTTACAAAACAAGCTGCCAGCATTCCAGTCATAGACCATTATGCAATTTTGAGCAAGTCTCTTGGGCTTTTCTAGGTCTGAGTTTCCTTAACTGTGAACCAAGGACAGTAGACTGGGCGCCAAGTGCTAACATTATTCAAAGAAGTTGAAATGACATGTAATGTACAGAGCAAGAATAAATCATGAATTAGAAGTGGCATCACTGTATAATGGTACTCTAAACAACAGGTCAGGGTGACTAGAGCCCTCAGGGCTGAATTAATACATGAATTAGTCTTGCAGTATCAATATGTTTCCCAAGAACTTTTTGATAAAAAGGTATTGAAAGAGTATCCAGTCTAGCCAAGGAATTAGCTACTTTTTAATGCTACTGTATCATGTTGATAAAGCATCAGAGATGATTAAAATGGCTATTCTGTGACTCAGGTACTCATGCTTCTAGGACAGAGGGGAGCTGAGTGGAGATGGAGAACCTCTATAGAAATCCTCCTCCATGATGGACTGCTCTGATTTTACATGTGGCAGTGAAACTTCTTGACTAGAAGATTCCTTATACGTTCCAATCACTTCAAAAGTGCAATACCAAGCATACAACTGGGAGGATATACCTAAGGTTGCATTTGTATCACTGGCACATAGGTAATAACATGGACATTATTATATTGAATTAAGGCGAGACTTGTTTGAATAACAAAATATCCAAATATCCAACTTGCCATTATTCAATATTACTAACTTTTCTCTAAAGGATTTTCAAGAACATTAAGCTTAGGATGTGGAGCAAATAGCACCATGCCAGCATGCATGCCTTGGTGGCTGTGAGGTAAGTCCCTGGCTACGTTGACTCATAGTGGGTAGGTTCCCTTTCTCTAAGGAAAATGTCCTACCTGATGTGTGACACCGAGGAGAATCCTGCTTCCTCAATTTGAGACTTTAGCTCCTTGAGTTCCCCCTCAGCTTTCTTCTTTTCCTCTAAGTGCTGGTGGATCTCAGCCTTCAGGTGGAGCATTTCCTCCTGAAGACACCTGTTACTATCCCCTCCTACCAGGGAAGGAGCAGGAAGAGTTGTGCTCTGGCTCTCCACAGTGGCCAAGCTTTTCTCCAAAGCTACCTTGATGAGCTGAAAGAAAATCATGGTTTAAAGAAGTTAGGTAATTAAAGAGGATCCAAGAGGAACATGTGTTCCCAAGGGCATCCTTTAAGTGGGAACAACAGAAAGGCAAACTGAAATGAACTTCCATCTAAGGACTTCCTCAGCTATAAAGGTCCTAGAAACTAGTTCTGGCAGGGAGAACACATCTGTTGAGCAGGAGGAGTTACTGCCAAGGAGAAGAGAAGAATTCAGAGATGGATAAGGAAAACAAACCAACACACGCACACACACACACACACACACACACACACACACACACACACACAAATACTTTAAAATGAACATAAATAAGTGAGTTTTAAATAGGTCTGGGAGTATGGGTGTTACAATTCTTCTCTTTCTGTGGGGACAGGGTTCTCTGAGTCTTCTTACAAGTCAGGAAGCTTCACCAGCTCCACAGCACTGGAGTCCCTGATCACAAAGGTCATGGCTCAAGATGCAATGGGTCAATGCCCCAGACACCCTTTATAATTTGGACTCCAAAGAGGAGATGAGAAGGAGGACCCAGGGTACTTAGGAAGGAAACAGGACCACTCAGTCACAGAATTAAAGCAAGAGTGAAGCTGAAGGTAAAACAAAGCAAGCTCAATTTCACCAGCACAGGAATTATACCTTACCTCTACTGAGAAATTGAAGCAAAGCCAACCTGTTCAGTAGTCAGTTATATATTTTGGTTATTACACTTGTGCCAATATTGTCAGCCAAATTCTTTCTACAAAACTAAGCATGTGAAAAGAAAAGATGGAACTTCTCAATACTTTTATTTTCTTGTGTGTGTGTGTTTGTTTGTTTGTTTGTTGAGGATATTCTTGAAGTTTTCTCAATGTTTCAATGAAGGCAGACCTTATGATTTTTTCCCTAAATGAGAATTTGGGAACTTTTACCTTTCTTGTCATTCAATTTGGACTTTTATCCAGTTGTTTTCTATGCTTTTGAGAATGTAGAATAAAAATCTGACTATGTAATCTACTTAGTATACAACTACTTTAGTACAAGGATTTCCAGCCTATCCGTCCAACATTAACCTTAATATATCTGAATGTCACATTGGCATCTTTTTTCCTCTCAGGGGCAGTATTTGGAGTTTACATTTAACTTTAGATTAAATCTGACTCTCAATTTTCTCACAGCTATTTCCAGGACATTTTTATCTCTATAAATATTATTTGTGTACTTGTCACTCATAAATTCATTCTAGCTATAGAGAATCATTTCCTGGTTATCAAAACCATTAAAATCATGTAACAGCCACCTAATTAGGAATAATTTGTAGAATTAATTATACGCTTTATGCCTCAGATCACTGATATTGAACAGAACAGGGTCCACATCCACTTTTATGGATTGATGATTGACAGATCAGCTTGGGTTGACACAAAGTCATTGACTTTTGCTGTTCCTCATAACAAAACTTGGTGAAATCAAGGCCACTTCTTTGTGGTATGGCTAATTCATACATAGCAGGCATGTGCAATAGTATTTAAAGCATAGTAGTGAAGGTTGTAAAGAGTTGTGAAAGAAAGAGATCTGTAAACACAGCTACTTAATCCCTAGGCATCCACTCCCGACTGGAGTTTGGGAGACTGACATTTGGCAGGCTCCTGACACTGTCTGTCTCTAAAACTCTGCTGCCAGGCTTAGGCTAGTGGCCCCTTCACATGTGGCACCAAGCATTTGTAACATAATAAAGAATAGGGTGCTGGATAAAATAACTTTTTTAAGTTTGTGACCCTACCCTTCATTTAAACTGTGATACTATCTTTCTATATAAACTCTTTACAACTAATTTAACTTAAATGAACACTACCCATCAGATTTGAATTCTTATCTGAAATTTAAGGGTTCCTTCACCTTAAAAATAACGTCTAATTTTAGTGAAGCCAGTACATTTTTAAAGTGCTTTCTGGATGTATGTTATCTTATTCTATTCGTTTTAATTTATTTATTTTCTTTTAAAAGAAAAAATTATGATTTATGATACGTTACTGCCAGAAGGTCCTTAAGGTCCATCTGGCCTAACTGTCCACTTTGAATAAATTTTAAATATAAAGGTAAATCCATGAAAAGTGATTCAGAATCTAGACTTTCAGCTTTTTATCACCTACAAAAGGCAAATATTTATGTTTTTCCCTCAAGGAAGAATTCTAAAACTTGAGGCATTCTAATATGCATGGTGGTATGCATCAGGTGGTATGCATCATCTATTTTTAATTATATCTCTCTCATAGGTTATTTTTTTCTTTCACATTACTGAATACACTTATGCTATTAATGCTATACAATTCAACTCTTTGCTAGGTTCCTATATGCCCTACAGAGGTTTACCGCAGATCTAATTTCTCACTTGAATAAGTTATTTTGTTTTTATCCTACTGTGATATACAGTACCTCTTATAATATGTCAGTTCTCAGATACCACGAAGGACCAAAATTAGCTTAGCTCAAATACTAAGCATCATTAATCACTGGAGAATGCAAAAATAAAACCACAATTAAATACCACCTCACATTTGTTAGAAAGATTTCCCCCCCAAACAAATGAACAAACAAACAAACAAACAACAACAACAAAAAACAAAGAAGATGTGTTGGAGAGAATGCCAAGAAAAGGGAACTCATATATTGTTGGTAGACATGGCAATTACAATAGCCATTGGAGAAAATGCTATGGATAATCCTCAAAATCTAAAAATAGAACTACCATATGATCCACTAATCCCACTTATAGGTCTATTTCCAAAGGAGATGAAACCAACATATCAAAAGATGTCAGCACTCTGATGTCCATTGCAGTCTTATTATAATAGCCATGGTATGGTTACCTAGGTGCTCATCAGTGGGTAAATAGACAAAACAAATACAGTACACACATACAAAGGAATACTATTCTGCTTTTAAAAGGGGGAACCCTGTCATCTGGATGGATCTGCAGGACATCAGGCTAAGTGAAATAAATCAGGAACAGAAAGACAAATACCACATGATCTCACTTATATGACCTATATGTGGAATCTAATAAAGTTGAACTAATAGGAGTAGAGAGTATAATGATGGTTACTAGTTCCTGTGGGTGGGAAAGATGATGATGAATTGTTAACCAGAGTACGAAGCTTCAAATAGAAGAAATAGGTCCTGATATCTATTAACAGCAGGGTGACTATAGTCAATAAACATGTCTTATACATTTCAAAATAATTAAGAGTGTATTTCAAATACTTCTCACTATAAAATTATAGGTAGGTGAGGTTATATATATATTAACTAGCTTGATTTAATCATTTTACACTGTGTACATATATTGCAGCTTCACACTGAGACTGAAGTAGGAGGATATCAAGTTTGTGACCAGCCTGGGTATCTTAGGGAGACTCTGTATCTCCAGATGAAATAAGAAAGGCTGGGATGTAGTTTAGGAGGAAACGACTTGCCTAGCATGTTCCAAGGCCCTGGTTTCAATACCTGCTATGGCAATAAATAATAGATAAATACTCTATTAATGTATATAATTATTTTAAAAAGTTATCCTTATCAAATCATAGGTCTTTTTCAGGTTTATCATAGTCTTCTGATTTTTATTCTTTGTATTTGAATCTTGTTTTTGATTAACTTTTCTCCATTGCAAAAGTTCAAATGAAGAAAATCAATAGCTGATTACTCTTGTTTTTTTCATAGGAACCCCCTAAGTTTTTATTATAGAGGTTGTATCTGTTTAAGAGATACAATTTTGTGAGAGACATGTTACTCTTGTTTTTTTCATAGGAACCCCCTAAGTTTTTATTATAGAGGTTGTATCTGTTTGAGAGATACAATTTTGTGAGAGACATGTAAAGAAGTGACTGCCATGACTAGACTGAGGCTTCTTTAGGTGAGAAGTGTCCAAAAATAAGAAGGAACAATTTGCTCAGACTAAAGGGTGCTTCTTGCCCAGAAACACACAGTTGATTCTGTGTGTTAGGAGAAGTGTATGTATGCTTGGGGTAAACATGGAGTGTGATGTCAAGAATAGTTTATCTTCCAAGGGCACAAGAAGGAACTCAGAGCTTAAATGTGAGGGACTATTTCCTTGGAAATGAGCAAACAAATTTTCGAGAATCTGGATGCAAACAGTTATAGCAAAGCAAGCTTTATTTAATTGGTAGCAGGAGAGTCACAAACCCAAAGTCCAGATAAGATGAAATAAACTTACAATGATTTTACACATGGAGGTTCCTCTTACCCAAAGGTGAAGACTGGTTTTCAAGGAAAGGTGATAGAAAGATGGTGCTTACCAAGAGATTCTTCATCCAATAGGGTAACACTTTGTCTATCACAAGTCAAGTCCTAATCCAAAAGTTTGTTAACTTATAATTATACTACATATCTTCTATTCCAAGTTACATTGCAAGCATTAGGATAAACCTCCATGTAAATGTTTATTCCAGGGTTAGAGTGAGTTTTCCAAAATAGGGTTTGGTCATATTCTTGATCCTAGACTGTGGAAGAAATGACTTTAAAAACCAGTTTACTTATAGGACTTGCACTACCTGGAATATTTCAGATTATATCAATCACAGTCTAACTCTCCTCATGTCTGTGTCTTCTGTTTGTTTTTCTGGAGTTAATTCTGTTCAATAGATGTTACAACTATCAATGACCTGCTATAGCTAGAGGAACAAAAAAGGGTAGAAGGTAAAGAAATTCTTGTGTGATATAAGG
>RJWT010053053.1:0-10478 GCA_004365215.1 Cuniculus paca | reverse complement strand
AAATAAACCTAGGGAAGTTCTTAGAGGGTCTACTTGGCCCTGATCTAACTCCCAAAGTGCTGTGAGAGAGCACCCAGAATTTTGGGGGCCCTTTGGTTAGTGCACAGTAAATATCTGAAAGGAAGAAGCTACAGTTCCTGTGGATTGTGGCTGGCAGGTCGGGAGGACACAGAACGATATTCGTGGACCTGAGAAATGGAAACGCTCCTATGCACATGCAGCAGAATGGCAGCTGAAGGTGAGGCTAGGAAGACTGCAGGTGTCGGTTGAATCAGCCAGGACAGTTTCATATAGAGAAGTGCACCACCTTCTTCCATGCGTGCCTCAGTGGTGGGTACGCTCCTGAGCTCTTTCCTCTCTCAGATCCCGGGCATGGGTGAGGAGTTCCTGTGGGCAGTGTTGTATTTGCAAGTGTGTAGTCTAGTAGTAATACCTTGGTTCACGGACACTTCTGTTTGCAAATAATTCGGTTCTCAAACAAAAGCATTTGACAAAATTTTGCTTCCATTCACAAACTCCACATCAGGTGGAAAACACAGCCACAGCCATTTCCCCCACACAAATATGGCTGTGACCATCTTCCCCTAAATCGTAAAGCAGATTAAATTCATGAACAGAGGTACCACTGTATTCGATCACAGTTAAACCTGAAACTTGAAAATCATAAAAGTGATTGACTATTCCTGGCAGCAAGTGGATAGAGTTTTGTGTAGCTCACAGAACTTCAAGACAGAAATTAAGTTTAAAGGCAGATAAATATTTTTGAGTGCATTTTTAGTTGTACTTTTGACCATAGAAAGCTTCTCTCCTGGACTTTTCTCAAACTGGTTTGTTTTTCTTCTCTTTGTCAGAAAAATGATCTGAAACTTTGAAATAGGAAAAAGAGATTACAAGATGTTCTTTCAGTACAGTGCTGGGTTTGCAACTTTGATTTTTCCATTGGTGATTAACATGGAGATTTTTGTCCGGTCAAAATGTAAGCAGTTATTGTCTGGTGGAAAAGATGATGCCAGAGTTCTCTGTTTATGGGGATGCAGTGCTAACCAGTTTTTTATGGAATAAACTGTCTTATCCTAATGTTCTTTTTCTAAGTTACCTATAAATAACTATCATCTCATGTGTTCTTTGAACCAATGGCAACATTCCCTCATTAGTTACTGAATTGAGTATAACTTTTGATGCAAACTCATTTTATAACATTTTGTTTTATAAGTTTTTCAATGCTTTAATTTAGCATTATTATAGTTTGTCTCCCACACATAATGTCCTACTTGGCGTCCACGTATGCATCAATAAATAATTTAGATCTACTTAACCCTTTCTGTTAGAATGTATGAACTGCTTTTACCTTTTGTCCTAGGTTGAAATCCAAAGAAAAAAAATATAATGTAGGATTCTTTTTCAAGAAGATGTTAGTATAATCATTTTCCAGTGAAGTTTAGAGAAGTAGAGTGCCATGTTCACCCCACACAGCTAGTGGACAGCAGAGGTGGAATTCACACTCCAAGCTTGCATGTTTCCTGAGTTTTTGATTTTGATTTTTTTTTCATTGCACTATGGATATGCTACTACTCTAAATATTTGAAGAAATAACCAGACCTTCTGTCATACTCGCATACATATACAGATGAAAAGAGAATAGAAAGGAAACCCTATCCAATTATAAGCAAAGAAAACTCACCAGAACGCAAAACCCATGAGACAGTAATTCTATTGTACTTCCACATACACCCCAAATACAACAAGTTCCACACTCTATTTATTTTCTTTCCGTTCCCTTCATTTCATTCTCCCTCCTGTGTTATTGAACTTGGTTGCTGGTCATAACAGCCAATGTTCCCCCCAAATTAGGAACTAGAAAGTCTTTTATTTTTTTTTGCCTTTTTCTTGCTAATTTTTTTCTCTGTTAGTGGCAAGTGATTAGCCTAAACAGTAGAAATATTCTGCAGTAAGTTTCTTTCCTATTTATTTTGCTAGTGCTTAAGAGTGAGTGGACTTCGGACTTTCTGCTTAACTAGTCCCTAAAAAAATCTTAAGAAAATCAAGGCAACCCCTACATATTATCAAACTTTCCTCTAAACTGTTTCATCATAATTCAAATGTTTGCAAAGGATGCAATTTCCTGTATATCATGAATACTGACATTTGAAAAGAAAAGCATTTCATTGCTCACCATATTCCCAAAATGAATCCAATAAAATCTAAGTACTAGTGTTGGTATTCACCACCAACCATTTAAAAAATATATGTTTACACAAGTGTTGTTGATATAACTGGATGTCCTTGTGAAAACATTTAAAACTAAACTCATGCTTTGTATTTTACACAAGGATTAACTCAAAATTGTCATAGATCTCAATCTAAAATCTAAAACTATGAAACTTCTAGGAGAAAATTTCTGTAATCTTGGGTTAGGCAAAGAGATTTTAGATGTAATGGCAAAAAGGATAATTCATAAAAGAAAAAATTGACACATTAGACTCAATTAAAATTAAAAATTTTTCTTCTCTGAAAGTCACTGGTAAGAGAATGAATAGGCAAGACATTGACCTAATGAAAATATTTGTAAATTACATTTCCAGCAAAGGACTTGCATTTTTCAAAACTCTATAAGAAGAAAACAGCTTAATACAATTTTGACAAAATAGAGTTTTGCAAGACTTCAGCAAGAAAGAAGAAAAGAAAAAAGGTACATGAATAGCAAGCACATAAAAATATGTTTAATGTCTTTAGTAAAATGCAGATTAAAGCTATAATGAAATACCATCTCACAACTATTCAAATAGCTAATGTTAAAAATATCTGAAGGTATTAAGTGCTGGTGAGGATGTAAAACAACTGGAACTTTCATGTACTGATGGCAGAATATAAAAGCCTAGGGTCACATGAAGTAGATCTGCAGAGTTTGGTGACTTCTTTTAAAGTTAAATGTGCCACAACAATTGACTAAGGTCTGTTGTCGTTCTGACTTTCGTGTGTACCCCATAAAATCCAGGGACGTCCTCCTTTGTAGTCATCTCAGCTACCTGAATCCTAGCCCCTGGCTTTTCCTCTCTGACAGTCCTTTGCTCTCTTTCTTTGTACCTTCAGATACTTGCAAAATTGGCATTTGTCTCCACTATGGGGGATTCCAACGTGCTTCCTTCTGGGCGTGGGGAATCTGCTCTGGAGTTTCAGGTTATTTGCAGTAGATGTGCAAGGAGAGAAGCTGCAGGGAGAACATGCTTATCTCAGTGGCGAAAGGGGGACAAAAAGGCCTTCCTCGGACTCGGGAAGGGATTATTGGTAAGTAAGATGCCTAGGTATAAACAAGTCTAGAATTTTGTTCAACAATCTTTCATCATTAGTAGACTTTTTGTATCACAGAAACAAACTAAAAACAGAATAATTACTTTGGATTAGTTACTTTGGATGCTTCTAGAGGAGGCCTTGTGTGTGTGGAAGATTAATGCAATATTCTGTGTAATTTGTGTATTTTATATATTTTGCTTCTAAAGTCTTACCACTTTGCCCACTTTTACCTAAGCTATATAAGTCCACTTAAAAAATTGTTTTGCCTTTTATCTTAGATGTTTTCAGAAACACAGAGATCACAGTGTGGTCCTTGGGCCCTGTGTGCCTGTCATCTAGCTGTAATTACCAGTTATGATTAACCTCGTTTCAAATGTGGCCCCATCTTCTAGCTGTGCTGTTTATTGAGGGTCCAAGACACTATGCCCATGTAACCAGGGCTACTGCGGGAGGTTGGGATTCTGGTGGTGACAGTCGCAGGAGGTGGGGTGGTACTATGATTATCACATCAAGTCTGCTTTTTGATTTCAGTGTTAACTAATGAAACCCCAGAAATGGGCCTTAGAAAGGAATCTCAAGAATTAACAAGCAGATTCAGAAAGAGTGTGTGTTTCACCCACATCCACAAAAGGAACCTAAGTCACAGAATCCAATACAAGCTACATGAGACCCTTTTAAAGAGCCTTTTTTCCTGTGTAATGTGGCAGCTTGCATGACTGTTAGCTTGTTATCAGCTTATCCTGGTCTCATATAATGCTCTGGCCTTGGAAAAATAATTTGGAAATTTCTGCTGTGTTCTGTGAAAATTACCTCAGAAAAGTAATCAACAAGTGGTTGTCATACTTGATAATTTAATGTCCTGGTAGGAATACAAGTATTTCTGCATTCTAAAACAGCCTAGATAGCTGTAAACTTGTATGCATGTTGGAAAAATAAGCTTATATCTCTTTTTACAAAGTTAAAGAGGTTACTGTTCCCGTTACTCAGCAATCCCATTTCTATCTAGTTACCCAAGTAAAATGTGGAAATCTTTACAGCAGCTTTATTTGTAATGGCTCCAAACTGGAAAAACTCAACTGTCCCTCAATTGTTGAATGAATAAACAAATGATACATTCATACCATGGAAGTCTACTCACCAATAAAAAGGAATGAATTCTTGACAAGCACAATAAAAAGTTGAAGCCTGACCCCAAAGATTGATTGATTCCATTTAAATAAGATTTTGGAAAAGACAAAAATACAGGGATAGAAACATAACTGTGGTTACCAGTGGCTGGGGTTGGAGGGAGGATTGAGCACACCGGGGCAGCATATGGGAACTTGGAGGAGGGACAGGGCTGTTGCACATCTTGATTGTGACGGTGAATACGTTTGCCAAAACCCACAGAACTATAAACCATAAAGAGGAAATTACACCATATGCAAATTAAGAAAGTATGTATGTATACATACCACATCTTCTTTAATAATTGAAGATATTTACATCATTTCCTTTTTCTTTTTCAATTTGCATTTCCATTTTACACTATCCAAGAATTTTATCCCAATATAATGTATTTTCATACTTGAAGTTCTTTTATTGACTACCCCATTTTATTTCTGTTTCACAAATTAGAAACAAGTTGAATTTAAAACATTACAAAATTTTTCATGCAAACATAAATCTACATGTAATTTCAAAATGTTGGTGAGAGTGTTTTCTGTCATCAGTAGTGCAATAAAACAGCATAAATATATTACAAATGATGGCAAGTAATAAACATAAATTTACATAAAAGAAATTTACATAACAAGTAAACAGTGTTTAGAAATCGCTCTCTTTTTTTATGAGCAGAATATTTTTATTGAGAGAAAGAAAGCCTCTGTCTGAGAGAGAGACAGAAGGGGTAGAAATGAGATGGATGTCTATGTTTTGAACATTTTTGCCTGGGCCATTGCCCCTGGGTGAGACTCTGGGTGGGGGAGATGCTCCCTGTCCTTAGGAGGTAGGATGAGAATGCATGTGACAGGCAACCCAGACAGGCTGCAGGAAGACACTGCAGGCAGGCTGAGGACCAGGGCAAGTGGAGACCTAAGGTCTAAGTCTTGTATGTGTGCTGCCTCAGAGTTAGTGTTCCTGTCTTGTCTGAGTCAGTCCAACATCTTTCCTCTGTTCTCCTTGATTCTCGCTTTAGCCCTTTTGATCCATCCTTTCGCTTGGCCATCCAGCTCAATGCTCTGAGGGAAAAACTGGTTTATTTTTCTCCTTGGTGCTCTGCCAAAACCCTCCCTGCTACCTGCCGTGGGACACAAAGTACGCGTTTGCTCCTGCAGTCACTCTGGGGCGTCACTCTGGGCCTCCTGAACACCCCACAGCTCTCCTTGCCCCATCTCCGCCTTTATTCCCTCTGTCCCGTCCTTTCTGGTCTGAGCATCTCAGAGCTTGTTTCACAGATTTCTCAGTTCTGTGTTTCTGTGCCTAACAGAAGGCTTGTCACGAAATAAGTTTGTGGGGAGTAGCGTTAAATATCAGAATGTCAGAGAAACAGAAAGAAGAGAATATTATTAGTTCTTCCCAAATTCCATAAAGCATTTTGGAGTAGAAAGAGACCAAAAGAGCTTAGACCTATCAAACACCAGGGTTTATAAGACCCTAAAATGCTGGGTCCAGGCCTGTGTGGCGTTTTTATATTCCGATGGAAAAGATACGCCAGTGTGGGCCTCGCCTCTTCGGGCCATAGCGTCCGCTTGGGAAGGGCCCTGTGTGTGTTCTCTCCATCTCTGCGCACAGGGTGGGCCCCACACGTTTATTAAAAGACAGTGAACTGCCAGAGGCTTAGACTGGTTTGTTAATCTTGGCACTTGGTTTAACCATGGTAATGTTCATAATGAAATTCCCTTCTTGGACACAGCTGCCTTTCATGCACCTTATGATACAACATGGCTTTGAAGTCTCATTTGGTGAAAAGGAGAGCAAGAACAACGCTAGTGTTACAGCGTTCTAGCCCTGTGCTTCGCCTGCCTGCAGTTTAGCAGTGCCCCCTTGTGGCCGGGTGAGACCCCACCTGCCCTGTGAGGGGCGCAAGGGCGGAGCAGCCAGGGGACCCATGGTGTGGGGATCTGGACAGCAGCACCCCCCACCTGGAAGCTTTGAGCTGTGCTCTCAACTCCGAATCCAGTTCATGCCACCAGAGCGAGGTGAACCTCTCAGAAGGAAATGTCACGAAGGCCAGTGACAGCCTCAGTCACCTGCCCTCCCGAGGGTGCCGAGGTCCAACCGCAGAATGCCTTTGAGCTGACAGCTTTCGTCCCCCAGGGTGAGGCTGACTGGCATCCTCACAAGATTTCACTTTCAGTTATTATTAAAAACCACAAGTCTTCGCTCAGTGTGGCACCTCTGTGGACGCTGCAGATCGTGTGTCACAGCTACGTCTGAGACTTGTGGCCCTGGGGCTCCCTGCAGGCCTGGGGATCAGTTGCCACCCAGCGTCAGCCTGTCCTTCCCTCTGGCCCCAGGCCCACCTCTGTCTGACCAAGCCCCTAGATTGCTGAGATGCCCACAGGCTTAAAAGGGCTTGGGGTTTAACTGTGAATCGTGTAGATGGAATGAATCTGGAATGGCGGGTGGAAAAATCATTGGTTTTTCAGCTGAAAGAAGATAGTGTCACAGGTGGGTGGAATTGAGAGGAGACAGCAGAGAGGTCACAAAGAAACAGTTGGGTGTTCAACTATGAGAAGAGGAAGAAAGACTTTGCCCTCCTCAGTAGCTGGCCATGTCCCTGTTATTAAAAACTCTCTAAAGAAAGCTAAGGGAATGAGACATTCTAGTGTCCTCCTTGGGCCTGTTTGGTACCGGCAGTCAGGAGAAAGAGCTAGAGTGGGAGAACGCGGATGAGGCTGGGAAGGGGGCAGACTGCCAGGGGGCAGCAGTGCTGGATGCCTTAGCCTTTTGAGAAGAGAAGTGGAGGACACGTTCCTTTTCTGGAAAGGGGAATTGTGCTTTTCTGGAAAGGGGCAGGCAAGCTTAAGTGTGTGCCCAGTGACCTCAGGGGTATGGCGCATTGCCAGGGAAGGGAGGAGAGAAGTATTCTGTGAAGATGGACAAGAGCACAGTCCTCATCCTGGATCAGACCTGTATCTCCTCCATGGTTTCCACCACAGAGCACAGTGTTCTTCAAGGAAGAGCCGTAGCCCCCAAAGAATTATAGACCATGCCCCCAAAGAATGATTGACCTTCGCTCCATGTTCACTCTGAAAGTCACAGTAGGAAATCTTTCCGACTAAAAGAAGGTCTAAGAAGTTATAAACTTTTGAGTGAGGAATATACAACAAAAAGTGAGATGGACAAGAAGTAGACTCATGAGCTCTGGTTGGGTTGGAAAGGACTATTGGAACGAACTAAAAACAGGCTCTTAATTTATATACAAGAAGAACAAAACAAAAAACAGCCTAGTGTTTGAGTTTCATAGTCAAAGTGATGGGAAAACCAGAAGATTCTTTGCTTAGAAATTGCTAATTCTGTGTAATTTCTTCTTCCCAAAGCTGTTTTAGCAACAGAATTGTACAGTTCTGTGCACGCATGCATATGCGTGTGTGTGTATGTGTGTATGCACACTATGCGTGCTGTGTGTGTTCAGAGGTGGAGACGGGTACCCAGGGCCCACAGCATACCCAAATACATATTTCTAGGCTGACCTATACTGACCCTTAGCAATGACATGCTTGGACTCTGTGACTCATAACACGCATGTACTTCCAACCTAAGGGCGATGATAGACGAGTGTGGCTGTGCCCCTGCTATTGCCTGCTTTGATGAGGATGGTCTGCTGACTCCCATGCGGTGGGCTGGTTTGTGGGATAGTTTGTTCCCATGGAAAGAAGACACTGATTTGATACATTCATGGCTCCTTGGTTGCTCCTGGGAGGGACCCAGCCTTTCCCCGACTTCAGGCTATGTAATAGCCTTGAAGGTGGGGAACCATGAAAATCCCTGCTCTGTTCTGAGTTCACTTTTGTTTGTTTCAAAGTGCTGGGCATAGAACACAAGGTTGCTCTAACACTGAGCTACATCCCCACTTTATTTATTTATTTATTTATTTGGAGACAGGGTTTCATCAAGTTGTCCAGGCTAGCCTTGAACTTGTGGTCCTCCTGCTGCAATTCCCCCTGTAGCTGAGATTACAGGCCTGTGCCACCACACCAGTTGTAGGGTTATATCTTTCTGAAAGCCTACCATCATCTAACCAGCTTGGGCCCTACCAGTTTACTGCAGCAATGGACCTCCTTTGGCACCATCCTTAGAGTCAGGGGAAAGATGTGAGATTTGCTTATTATTTAACAGTAATTACTTAAACTGTTTAAATACATAATTTTAAAAAACCTCCTATGAACATTTATTAGAGATATTAATGCCAGTCCTGGGACAATTAACATGTGCAGGACCTCACTGTTCTATCTTAATTATGCTTCATTTCCACCAGGGAATTGCATTTAATTCTTTCCAAACTGTGCCATTGGCTGACCTTCCAGGATTAGGTCATTAAACACCAGTAATTTTTACCCAGATTCTCTGCAGACACTACAAATTTGTGTGCTCATTTGTTTTACTGTCCCTCTTTGCTAAAGCATCTGTTGTAGGTGGCATTGTTCCAATCCATCTTAATCAACAAATTAAACTTTCCCAGGAACTTCTAATAGTCCCTAAAATGTCTTGAACTGCCCTGGCCTCCTCTGGGTCCACTTTCAAATGGAGCCTGGTAAAAGATGAAGGGTGACTAATGCTACCCGAAATGGGTTCTCTGAATCTTGCATGGTGGTCTCCCCAGTTTGCACTGAGGGCAGAGTCTCACATACCACAAAGAATGTGATGTGCAGAGGGGGGCCACAAGCATCTCACCGGCAGAGCCAACTGTCACAATGCAAGAAACACTTGGAAACTCTAATTATTTAAATCTCATGCAGTCTCATAGTTTACCCCTGCAATCCCAAATTAAATCCTTTTTATCATCCCCAGGGAACACATTATCATAGTTCTCAATATTGATGACTTAGCCACAATGTCTTTATAAGATGTGCTCATAAAAGTTAATTTCACTTAGGCAAAATCGCCTACCCTTTTTGTTTTTGTTTTTAACCAAGGGGATTTTCTGATTCAGCCCATGTATAAATACCAAGACTCTTTTCGCTGCTGGCTGACTTCATTCAATTACTCCCACTCTCCAACCAGTTGTGCTGCTCAGTATTACACTTTGGCTTCTTATTACATTTTTTCTTCTATACCAATAATTTCAAGGGGAAAAATAACTCATATTTTTGAAAAGTTAACCCAAATTCGCTCTTGATCAGGGCAGAGTCCTCCACCTCCCCGGACTCAGGCTTTGGTTTTGGTTTTTTCCAAGGTATAATTTGGGTGTATCGCTAAGGACTTTCCTTTTCCTGAAGGGTCCCGGGAGAGAGGGGCTGGTATCCCTAGCAGAGGAAGCTAACATTGCTGGTTTATGGGACTGAATGCTCTTTGGCAGCTACCTTATGACTCAGGTGTAGAAAAGTATCAGCCCAATAGTTGAATAAATTCACTCTGACACACAACACTGAAGACAGTTGGAGGTTGCCCCAAAGGAATCTGTGCCACATCCTCTAACCTTGTCTTTCTCCATATGGAGAAAAGAGAGGGACACATGCAGTCATCTGAGTGTCCCGAGCTGGGACCATGGTGGGAAACACAACAAAATGGCGGCGAGTGAGCGACGAGGGAGGAGGATGTTTGCCCGGCGCTGTCTCTATTCCTGACTCTGCGTCGGAGTTTCCAAGTGTCTCTTTTCACCCAATTCCTGTAGCACTTTTTGGGAAGAATAGTATTATTCCTGCTTTGTCAGCGAAGTGAAACAGTTTGCCAAGGTCATGGAGAAAGTACATGCCAGCACTAGCTGAGGACCCTTCGTTTAATTCTGAAGCTCCCTGTCTTCCTGCTTTATTACAGTGCCAGGCTAGCCCAGGTGTGGAAAGGAATCTTCATGCTCAGTGAATACTAATTCTTTGCTCTGTGATAAGGTTATCTAGAATTTACTTTTTTTTTTTTTTAAAGAATTTGCTTACATGAAACCCACAGCCAGTCAATTTACACCCCCAAACTTAAGCTACTTAAAAAAAAACAATTTTCACCCTTAAAGATGATGAAGAAATATGCCTGTTCCCCAAAATCACCTA